>PVKC010007386.1:0-16574 GCA_004027635.1 Crocidura indochinensis
GATTTCGCCTTTTATACAGACAATCCCTATTTAAACCCCCGCACCTCATGTGGTCCCCAGAGCCCACAGTGATCTCTGAGCATAGAGCCAGGAGTAAACCTGAGTACCACCAGGTGTGACCAAAAACCTAAACACAAAACAAAAGACCTTCTAGACTTCTTTCTCCCCTTGTAAAAGTCAAAGCTCTCACCCTCCAGGGCTGGATGCAGAGCTACTGCTCCTCAGAGGGACACCGACCTGTAAGGTGAACCCTTCCCTTAACTTCCTTTTCCCCTAACCTCTTCTTTTGGAATGTAAAAGCCCACCTGGATTACAAGGATCTTCCCCCACCCTGGTGGATGGGGTTCTGGATAATAAATAAAGGGGGCTAGAGACAGAGCTCAGCAGAGAAGGCACATGGTTTAAGCAGCACAAGCAGAGAAAGGCCATGAGGCTAAAAAGCAGACTAACTCCAATGAAACTTTAACTCACTGGCTTGGTGTATTATTTCTCTACCGCTACCCTGCTTCATCAGACCCTTCAGTCCAAAGGGTTAGAAACACGGTGCCTGGAGCAGTATCTGAATGCAAAGCCATGACTAACCACTAAGAACCACTGGGTGTGGCCAAAAACAAAAACAAAAGTTTTAAAATAATAAAATAAATAAGGGGCCAGAGAGATAGCACAGCGGTAGGGTATTTGCCTGATCCTGGACAGATGGTGGTTCAAATCTCGGCATCCCATATGGTCCCCTGAGCCTGCCAGGAGCAATTTCTGAGTACCACTGGAGATTGAACCTGAACGCCCCACACATAAAGTATGTGCTCAACCACTGAGCTCTCTCCAGATTCAAAAAAAAAAATATATATATATATATATATATATACATATATATATATGTTGTGGAATGGGGCTGGGCTAAACCCAGAAATACCTAGGGGCTAGTTTCCCAGCAGTGCTTTGAGGACAAGCAGAGCCGGTCCCCAGTTGATTCTCAAGTTGTAGACCTAACTCTGGCGGTGACTTCAGGCCCCTGCATTTGGGGGCAATGCACCAAGTGCCCCAGAGCCCCAGCAAGACTCACTCCTTAGCACAAAGCCTCAAATAGTCTACAAAGATGGATACAGTGCCACTGGGTATGACTGCCTTCCCAAAAGAGTGGGAGGCAGAGATGTAATAGTCGTATAGGAATAGGAACTTGCCCTGCATGCAGTCAACCTTAAGTTTGATCCCTGGCACCACATATAATTCCCTGAACCCAACAAGAATGACCCTTGTGGAGCCGGAGAGATAGCATGGAGGTAAGGTATTTGCCTTTCATGCAGAAGGTCGTCGGTTCAAATCCCGGCATCCCATATGGTCCCCCGTGCCTGCAAGGAGCAATTTCTGAGCATGGAGCCAAAAATAACCCCTGAGCAATGCCAGGTGTGACCCATAAGCTAAAAAAAAAAAAAAATGACCCTTGAGAGCCAAAAAAAGAGGACAAGTAAAAGAGTGATCTCTCAGTATAAGCCCTGAGCACCAATGGGGGTTGCCACTCCCCTGCACTCTCCCCCCCAAAATGAGAGAGGAAGGAAGAAAGAGAGAGTAATAAAGAAAGCACACCTGAGCCCAGGAGAACCACTTCCAGCAACAACAGGGAGTTGGGGCCAGGAAAGAGTGCAGAAGACAGGAAGAGAGAGGCTCCTGGCAAAGTGCAGGCCCAGAGGCAGCAACTCGTAAGGGAAAGTTGGGCAACTCTGAACCAGCTGGAAGAGACCAGATCCAGATGTCAAATCTTCCCAAAGGGAGGTTTGTCCATTACACCACATATGTTTCTCCAGATATGAGACACTTGACTGCAAAGTAGTGGGAGCTGGTGGAGAAAGAAAGAAGAAAGGGAAGAAAAGGGACCAGAGCGTTGACACAAGTGGTAGGGTGTTTGCCTTTCATGCGCTGACATAAGAAGTCCCATAGGGTCCCCCAAGCTAGGAGCAATTTCTGAGAGCATAGCCAGGAGTAACCCCTGAGCATCACCAGGTGTGACCCCCCAAAAAAGAAAGAAAATTTATTATAGATGTAATCAGAAAGCAGTTCAGGGTGACAAAAAGCCCAGGTTACCAGAGTGGGACAGAGAGGAGCCTCCATCTAAGGAACACTTCCCAAGAAAGAGATTTTTTTCAAGGGGTGAAGCAGTAATATGACAGGCACAGCTCTTGCCTTGCACACAGCCAACCTGGGTGTGATCCCCAATATCCTATATGGTCTCCTGGGCCCTCCAGTTGTGTTCCCTGAGCACAGAGCCCAGAAAAGGAATAAAGCCCTGAAAAGAGGTCTTATGATAAATGTTCAAATTAAATTCTTCCAAAGTAGTTACCTAATTTTTTATTTACTTTAAAGAGCATGTATCAAATAATTGGCATAATTGATCATAATTCATTAGTCTCCAGATAAGCAAGAGAAAATCCTTTTTAAAAGGAAAGAAAGGAAAAATTAAACAGGAAGAGAAGAGAGAAAAATATAAGTACAGTGATGAACAAATTATTGTATTTCCTAGGAGGTCATTAATCAGTTTCAGCTTTAGTAAATTCTTGTTGCTAGATAGCCATTTTGTTATTTCGTTTCTGTACATTAAGTAACTTCAGCTATACATTGCCGTCTAAACTGGTGTATTCTTATGGGGATGAAAGTATTAAACAAAGATCAAGTTATCTTAAGGCTTCAAGCTGCCTCATAATCCAGGAATTCCAAGCACTACGTTGTTACTGTGGCTTTGGAGGGATGTGTTTTGGGCTGCCAGGTCTCCTAAAGTGTGAGAGGGAGAAAGAGGGTACCCACACTTACTCCAAAAAAGTCCTAGTGATATCTACCCAAATCCTGGCATACTCTCTCTCTCTGCCTCTCTGTCTCTCTCTGTCTCTCTATCTGTCTCTGTGTCTGTCTGTCTGTCTGTCTCTCTCTCTCTTTCTCTCTCTCTCTCACTGCAGAGATCCATAGAGGAGTGGTGAAGCAGAACCATTGGTGAAGCAGTGATTGTGAGTGATGGGTGCAACAGGCAGACATGGCCTCTGCAGGGTGAGATTCTGACCCAAACTCCCCACCACACACACACACTCCAAGATTGCCAGTGTTCAGTTGAGTAGTCTGTGTACTCATGATCTTTTATAGCTTGGTTTACATCTTGTTCAAGAACAGAATAAGGCTGGATTTTTGAGTTACCTTTTTTTGTTTGTTTATTTTGGGGCCACACCCGGTGATGCTCAGGGGTTATTCCTGGCTTTGTGCTCAGAAATCACTCCTGGGGGCCCGGAGCAGTGGCACAAGCAGTAGGGCATTTGCCTTGCACTTGCTAACCTAGGATGGACCCTGGTTCGATTCCCTGGCATTCCATATGGTCCCCCAAGCCAGGAGCAATTTCTGCGAATATAGCCAGGAGTAATCCCTGAGCGTCACTGGGTGTGGTCCAAAAAAGAAAAAAAGAAAAAAAATCACTCCTGGACCATATGGGAATGGGACGCTGGGGGATCGAACCATGGTCCATCCTAGGTTAGCCGTGTGCAAGGCAAACGCTTTACCACTGCACTACTTGCTCAAGCATTCTTTGAAGCATTCTTCAGGTTAAGAGGAGGAACTAATTTAAATTTACTGGTGTGTTACAGGTCTTGAAAATAAAAGTAGCTTTCATAGGAGAGGGGCAGTGGACCACACCCAGCCATACTCAAGACTTCTTCCTGGTCTGTGCTCACAGATCATTCCTGGTGGGGAAACATAAGTGGTGCCAGGTATCAAACCCCAGTTGGGAGGATGCAAGGTAAGAGCCTTACCTATTGCACTGTACTAGCTCTCCAGCTGCTACATCAGGGGTCTCAAACTCGTGACCCGCGGACCATTTGCGGACCTCCATACAACATTTTGTGGCCCTGTCCTAGAGGAATCTTTTTTTGTTTTGTTTTGTTTTAGTTGTTTGGGTCACACCCCCCAATGTTCAAGGCTTACTACTGATTTTGCACTCAAGGATCACCCGACTTTGCTTCCTGCGACCTCCAGGTAAATTGAGTTTGAGACCCCTGCCCTAGATTAATTTTAATCATTCTTTGGGAGCTTAAGATAGCACAGCAGTAGGGCATTTACCTTGTACGCGATCAACCTGAGTTCTATTTTTGGTAACCCAGATGGTACCCTGTGCCTGCCAGGAGTGATTCTTGAACTCAAACAGAGCTCAAAGCACTGCCAGGTGTGGCCCTCCCCTCAAAAAAAGAATTTTTTTGGCCAAATCTGCATGACAGTCTTCTATGACTTTCTTAATTTATCATCAGATTAGCATAGCAATGCCTCTTCAAAACATTGCAGTAAAATAGCCCAAGTTGTACCCCAAGTTATATCACAGAATCCTTTGTTGTTGTTGTTGTTGTTGTTGTTTTTTCACATAATACCATTAGAGTCCCTTGAGGCTAGAGGGTCACAGAACCCACTTTAATAAACTCTGGCACAGCCAGGTGGGTGGAAAACTTTATTGCTTTCTGCCAAGTGGTTTTGAGATAGTCACCCTTCAAATGACACAAAATAAAACACTGTTTATACTTTTGATTCATTTCTCCTACAGTTCCTGTAACATTTGGTATCTCTTGAAGATGGTTTAAAGAAAAAGGTACATTCAGAATTGGGAGCCAAAGGCTGATGTTGTGGCTCAATCACAAAGCACTAACGTTGCAGACCTCTGGCCTATTCCCAAAACTGCCTTAAACTAGTGGGAGCAGGCCATGCATGATCTAACTCTGAAAGCTTCATTTAGCAAAGGTCACCCCCACCATTGATAAAATGCCTAGAAATTATTTGTTTTGGGTCACACCCAGCAGCACCCAGGGGTTACTCCTAGCAGGCACAGGGGACCATATGGGATGCTGGGATTCAAACCACTGTCCTTCTGCATGAAAGGCAAATGCCCTCCCTTTGTGCTATCTCTCCAGCCCCAAATGCCTAGAAATTGGAAAACTTTTCCCTTCCGATGTGCCAGCTCCATTTTTTTTCATTTATTTTTTTAAGCACTCTGACCCAAACCATAAGGGCCAGGCCTTCAACTACAACCTATGAATAAATCTCTAATGTCTTTCTGTAAGTGGGTGTGGGTGTATATGCAGTGGACTCTCTATGTTTGCCTAAACGGTATTGTAAATAAACCATACCTATATTGTATACAATCCCTTATATTATTCCTTATTAATATATTATATTAATCCTTATATTATTCCTCCTCCTCCACCCCACCCCCGATTCACCACCTTATATTTCCTTCTTTTTTGTTCTGGTTTTTGGGTCACACCCGGCAGCGCTCAGGGTTACTCCTGGATCTACGCTCAGAAATCGCTCCTGGCAGGCTCGGGGGACCATCATATGGAATGCCGGGAATTGAACCACTGTCCTTCTGCATGCAAGACAAATAGCCTACCTCCATGCTATCTCTCCAGCCCCCTTATATTTCCTTCTATGCTCTCACTCCTTCAGTCCTGATCCATTATCTCTCCCTATTTAAATCTCTTTATCCTCAGTTCTTAACTCCTCAGGAACCAAGACCATCCCCCTGCTTCAGTAAGCTGCCTTCCGGTTCCCAAAGCTAAAGGACATCCTCTCAGCCCTACCAAGAAGCTTCAGTCACTTGCTGACTCATTCTGTGTGGCCCTTTTTCTTTCACCTCCCCTCAATGTGGACTGTTACTTGCTACCAGATTCAACTCCAGAGGGACCCCCAGCTCAAGATTACTATCTCATACCCTTAGTACTGCAAAACCATTTCTAAGACTCCATAAGACCATGGAGCAGATCGAAAATGTACCCTGATCTTATCCTTCCCCAGCCCTCAGACTCTCTCAAAAGACTTACTGGGGATATCAATATTTTTTGAATGTTTATTTCCTAAATAGTTATGACTCTTAGTGTGTTTATTTCCATATGTAGAGGTAGCCTCCTCCATCTTTTTTTGTTTGTTTGTTTGTTTGCTTGCTTGTTTGTTTTGGTTCTGCTTAGTAAGAAATTCTAGTAGAAAAGTTTTGCTTGGGATAAGAGGTCAGTTCAAAACCAGGGCACAGAGCACAGAGATTGTATAGCTTGTCATTTTTACCCCCAAAACCACTAATAATATTATATGGCATCATTCCTTTTACATAGGCACACTAAAATGGGGAAATGTTATGTATAGAAAAAGTTCTTACCTAATAGGGATAAGAACCCAGAAATTTTGTAATACAGGGGAACCTTCCACCCTGAACATTTGTCATGATCACTTGGCTTAGACGTCAAGCGATTGAACATCGATCATCCAACCTCAAACCCCAGATCTCAATCTTAGAACTGCCACAGTTCCTTGAACCAGTGCCAGGAATCAAACTCCCCCCTAATACCACACTGGCACCAACTTGAGCCAGGGTAGGTTCATATAACAACCTGATGATGAGGAAACAGCAACCATATTGACCTAAGGTCAGGTTGCCCTACCTCATCACCTAACAGCGAGATGAAATCAGAAGACCCTCTGTCCTAAGGATCTGTGCAAAAACCAAGATCACTAATTACAGAAGACTGACTACAACAACTTGACTGAGCAGAACATTTCCTGGCACCATAAACACTTTGGGGTTTAACAACTAACATGTCTAGAGCCTGTAGTCAACCTCATGACAATAAGCTTCAAAGGTAGAGACACCCTGTATCTCTTAGGCCAAGGGGATTTACTTTCTAGTTTCCCCAATAGTTACTGCACCTATGCCCCCCCAAATAAAACTAGCCACATATGCCCCCCTTTTTATTTTATTTTATTATTTATTCTTTTTTTCTTTATTTCTTTTTTTAGTTTTATTTATACTTATAGTTTCAAGACAGGGGCTCCTGGCCACTTTTTTTATTTTTTAAAAAACCATAGAACATGAATCATCTTGTTCTGCCTCATATTTCTATGTCTTCCTACAAACTGAGTGGGGGAAAGTGGATGGGACCCCCCAGGGCCAAACTGGCTCAGCAACATTGAGTGAAATAAAAATGATCAAACCGAAATACCCAAATCAAAGTCAAAGACAATAGAATCAAGAGACCCAAACTATAGCAAGCTATACACAAAAGGGATCTATTACACTACCCATCCAGGGAGCTAAGGGTGGAGGTAAGGGATGCATGCTGGAAACTATAGTCGAGGGAGGTCAACACTGGTGATGGGAGTTGCCCTAATTCACTGTCATTGTGTACCTGAAATACAACAGTGAAAGACTTGTAATTCACATTGGTCTCAATAAAAATTATTTTAAAAAGGGGCTGGAGTGATAGCACAGAGGCAAGGTGTTTGCTTTGCACATGACTGATCCAGAATGGATGCAGGTTTGATCCCCAGCATCCCATATGGTTCCCTGAGCCAGGAGCAATTTCTGAGTGCAGAGCCAGGAATAACCTCTGAGTGCTGCCAGGTGTGCCCCTAAATAAATATATTTGTATATATAAAAAAAAAGAATGGGGGGGCCGGGCGGTGGCGCTGGAGGTAAGGTGCCTGCCTTGCCTGCGCTAACCTAGGATGAACCGCGGTTCGATCCCCCGGTTCCCCATATGGTCCCCCGTGCCTGCCAGGAGCGACTTCTGAGCAAATAGCCAGGAGTAACCCCTGAGCATCACTGGGTGTGGCCCAAAAACCAAAAAAAAAAAAAAAAACAAGAATGGGAGCATGGGCAGCTGAGCCAGCAGTGAGCACCTGTGCAGCGAGGTCCCCCATTTCCCTACCTCTGGATCCTCCCAGAGGCAGAGGTTTCTCTTGGAGTCTTGCAGCGAGCCAGGTGCCAATAGGAAGATGGGGTTATGCAGTTACACAAAACCCCCAGGAAAGCCAGAGGCCGAAGAACCACAGGCTTGAGAGCATTTGGAGATACCTGATTTATTCACAAAACTACAGTTTCATCCCACCCAAAATGAGTCAAAAATAGAGGTCTACCAATAGTCCCCCAAAAATTCTGCTATTATACTTAGTGCCAGCAGCACATGCTCAGTGCCCTTGAATCTCCAGTGGGTTTGAGCATGTTGCTGGGGAAAACAAGGGGGTTCAGATACATTTATAGTTTCTCCTTCCTCCCTACCCTTTCAGCAAAGAAATTTCTGTTGAGACTATGCCATTTGTTCAAAAATATATATCCTAGCAGCCCTCTATATACAGAGAAAAAAACAGCAAAAACATTTTTTTCCTCAGCTAATGGAACTGACATTTGAGCAGATGGCTCAGGCAGAGACGTCTGTAGCTAATATGGTCGCACGTATCAGGAAAACTAATCCAAGGAAGCAGATTGGCTTTTAGCTCAGTCATTGTTTGTGCAAATATGAGATTCAGAGACATGGGCTCTAATGATTGATGTTTAAAATGAGTTAAGAGCTCGCCCAGGATACTACAGAAGAGAAGTTGAGCTAGAAGTTATTGCTGTAACTTTATTTGGACCTGGGTACACTCACTGGGCACGCCCTTGTAATTAGACTGGACAAGCCCCTTGGATACAGGATGCCCCTGTAATGGCAGTTGAACTGGAACTCATCTTCCTGCAACTGACAATTGCCCCCAAAGTATAAAAGGGAGAGTCTGGTAGTTATAGAGAGGGTACTGAGAAAAGAGCAGAGCAGATCTTGACAGCCCCATGGGAGGCCAAAGGCCCAGCCACCCAAAACCCACATGCAAAATAAATGGTAGTGGAAGAAAGTTCCCAGGCCTGGAATAGAGAAGTAGCAGTCAGTCAAGGGAGCCCAGGATAACCAGGGTGAGATGGGAAGGAGAAGGGAAGTGGGAGCACACAGCTCAGGACTGAGGCTGCAGAGATCCAAGGTTGCCAGGTTTTATGTCAGATGTGCTGAGGACAGCAGAGGTGAGGGCAGCCTACAGGGCAGACAACCAGGTCACTGCTCCCCACCCTCCCAGACCCTGTGAACCTAGTTCACTCCACACATTGATGGGCACCTGCTGCATGCCAACCCAATGATGGTCTCTGGAGGGACACCAGGGAACACCACATCCGTACGCCCTGTTCCCAGAGCTTATGTGCCAGAACACACTCCACACGACTGCACACAGGACGCCCCAGGGGACCATGAGGAGCCTGGCTGGAGACCCGATCAGTCAGGAAGGGCTCAGGAAGGCTCTCTGAGAAAAGGGACCATCAGACTTGTGGAGGGGGTTGTCTGTGAGGAGGCTGGGGTGGGCACAGAGGTCTTGAGTGGGTAGAGCCAGGTGGAGAGGGACATGAAGGAGTGAAGAGAGGGGAAACTCCCTAGGGCTGTAGGCTGAGCTCTCTATGCAATGGGCAAAGCAAAGCCTCCTTGCAGGGGGAACAGGGAGAAGCTAGACTGGAGTCTCCCATTAAACAACTCATCTAGTTCTGTATTTTGCATGGGGGCCACACCCAATGGTGTTCAAGGCTTACTTCTGGCTCTGCATTCAGGGATCACTCCTGGCATAGCTCAGAGGACCAGACAGAGTGTTAGGGAAATCTAAAGCAAACAATTGACCCTTTGTACTTTCTCTCCAACCTATCTGCCAACATTTTTTTATTTATGTAAAATATCCAGAATAAACAAATCCATAAAGACAGGCAGTGTGTATTTGCTGGAGGTAAGAGGAGGGAATAAACCAGAGACTACATAGGCAAGTGACTTATTTTGGGGGTGATGTGATGAAAATATTCTGCAATTAGACATTTGCAAAATGTTATAAATACATTAAAACTCATCAACTTGGGGCCGGGTGGTGGCGCTGGAGATAAGGTGCCTGCGCTAACCTAGGACGGACCGCGGTTCGATCCCCCTGTTCCCCATATGGTCCCCCGTGCCTGCCAGGAGCGACTTCTGAGCGAATAGCCAGGAGTAACCCCTGAACGTCGCCGGGTGTAGCCCAAAAACCAAAACAAAAAATAAATAAAACTCACCAACTTGTATAATGCTTTTTCATCTTTTTATTATTTTGGTTTTGAGGCCACAACCTGGCAGTACTTCAGAACATACTCATTGGTCTATACTCAGAGATCACTCCTAAAGGGGTTTGGGGGACCATATGGGATACTGGGGAGTCAAAAACCAGGTCAGCTGCATATAAAGTAAATCTTTTTTATTGTACTATCTCTCTGGCCCCCAAATTAGCTTCTTGTTTGGATTTTGGTTTCTGGGTCACACCCAATTGTAGTCAAGACTTACTCTTGGCTCTATACTCAGGGATCACCCCTGGTGATTGCTTCAGGGACCAATGTGGTGCCAAGGATCCAAATGAGCTCAGAAGCAAGCAAGACTTTGTACCCTGTTCTATCTCTCTAGTCTGAGATAATCATTTTTTTTTTTTTTTTGGTTTTTGGTTTTTGGGCCACACCCAGCAGCAATCAGGGATTACTCCTGGCTCTGTGCTTAGGAACTATTCTTAGCAGACTTGGGGGACCATATAGGATGCTGAGAATCAAACCCATGTAAGCCATGTGCAAGGCAAAAGCTCTATCCACTGTGCTATTGCCCCAGGGCCACAGCCTGAGATATTCTTTATTTTGGAGGGTGGTTTGGGTTTTTGGGCCACACCCTGTGACACTCAGGGGTTACTCCTGGCTATACACTCAGAAATCACTCCCATATGGGACCATATGGGACTCGGGGGAATGGAACCGTGGTCTGTCCTTGGGTAGCTGCGTGCAAGGCAAACCCTACTGCTGCACCACCACTCCGGCCCCAGCCTGAGATATATATTTTCTTTTTGGTTTTAGTTTTTGGTTTTTGGGTCACACCTGGCAGTACTCAGGGGTTACTCCTGGCTCCATGCTCAGAAATCGCTCCTGGCAGTCTTGGGGACCATATAGGATGCTGGGATTTGAACCACCATCCTTCTGCATGCAAGGCAAATGCCCTGCCCTCCATGCTATCTCTCCAGCCCCAGCCTGAGATATTCTTGGGTTTTTTTGGGATTGTTTTTTTTTTTGGTTTTTTTTGGGGGGGGCCACACCCGGTGATGCTCAGGGGTTACTCCTGGCTATGCGCTCAGAAGTCACTCCTGGCTTGGGGGACCATATGGGAAACCAGGGGATTGAACCGAGGTCCGTCCTAGGTTAGCACAGGAAAGGCAGGCACCTTACCTCCAGCTCCAGCGCCACCGCCCGGCCCCAGCCTAAGATATTCTTAAAGACCATTCTTGGCCTGGAAGTATGGCTCAGTGGTGGAGTATGTGCTGCTGTTCTGCATGTATGGGCCCCTGAATCTGATTCCCAGCATCACAAAAGAAGAAAAAAAATCCTCTCTGATGACTGTGGGAATCAGGTGGGCCAAGAGAACTGATAGACAAGGGACCCTTGTGGGAATGGAGCTGAGGGTCAGGGAGGGCCACAGCTTTCTAAGTGCAAGAGTAACCCACTGGGCATAAGCTGGCTGGGGAGGAACAGAGGTGGAGTATGGAGGATAGGTGTTAGAACTGGGAGTACCAGATGAGTAGCATTGGGCTATGGCAAGAGCAGCAATGACCTTGGAGCTTCAGGGCCCTGGCTGGCCTTCTTCCAGACATGTCCCTCTGCTCTGGCACACCCAGCTTCTGCTGCTTGAGCCTCCCCCAATCCCTGGGACATACCGATCTCACCCCTCTTTAAGGCCTTTCACACTCTGTCCTCTGGGAGAACATGGTGCCCCAGCCTTGGAGCTGGCTGGGTCCTCCTCTCAGGGTTTGAATGTCGCCCCCTGAGACAGTCTTTCATAGACAACATCACTTCTAGTCACCTTCGTGACCCCGGCAATGGCCTGTCACATACCCTTACACACCCCCGGGGCCACCCACACATCCCTGAAGCCCCCTGAGTGCAGGTGTGCAGATAAACCTCTCACCTCAGTGGATCACTGCATAGGAACAACAGATATGTGCCCTTCAGGAGCCAGAACAGGCTGGACAGCGGATGCTGGACTATGGCTTCAAGACATTGAATAACTGAAGCCCATGACAAGGAAAAGACTTGAGGCTCTTAAGGAGTGAACAGGAGGCCTTTCTTCCAGCCTTCTCCCCACTCACAAGAGAGGCCCTGGTGAGAGGGAGTGCAAAACCCATGGGCAATGTAGAGGTTCCACACATGCCCCATGGGGGTCACTGAAAAATCTAGGCTAGTTCTGGAGCCATTTGAGGGAGTCAGGCATGTTCCTTCCACTGAGAAGAGAGAAGACTTCAGTCATCTGCTAAGGAATAGACCTGAGGGTGCTAGTTCTACTCTGGGGTTCACGGACCCTATTTCTCCTAACATATCCAGTTCCCGTGAGATGCTTGTAGTAGCAGCCTGGGTGTGAGGAGCAGGGTCCTCCCAGCCCTGCACCTCAATAGAATCGACCACACAGGATAACAAGAGAGGCAGCCATCAGTTTAATGAAAAGGGAGACATGGGAAGAAGACCAGGGATGAGGGACAGGCAGAGGAACTGAAGATCTCCCTTCCCTGGCCTCAGCATAAGTTATGGCTACCCTTTGCTCTTCCAAACTAAATTGAATTTGGAGTAAAAGTGAAAGCACTGGAAAGCAGCTTGTACTGTGTTGTTTGGGTTTGGGTTTGGATTTGGGGCCACACCTAACAATTCTCAAGGTTTACTTCTGGCTCTACACTTAGGAATCAATCTTTGTGGTGCTCAGGGGACCCTATGGGATGCCAGGAATAGTATCTAGGTCAGTCACATCAAGGCAAATACCCTACACACTCTGCTATCACTCTGATTCTACCGAAAGCAGCTTCTTAGAGCCTCCCAGGCAAGGGCTTGGGGGTGATCATGGATTGTCAACTTAGAAGGAAGTCTAAGTCCAAGGAAGTCTCTAATCCAGGGAGGAGGCAGCACTTATCCAGTTGGGCTGGGGTAATTCTTTGGAGAGGTTTGGTGCAAAGGCCGGGTGAGATAGGGCTGTAACTGGAGGACCGCTGTGGGGAGGACAGCTATTTTAAGGTGGAAGAAACCTGAGTGTTTGGAAGCTGGAGCCAGCAGAGACTTAGACAGAGGAGAAATTAAGAAAATTGGTGTAGAACAGTGCCATCAGCACCTAAGGGCCTGGGAGTGCAGAGGTGGGGAACAAACACATCCTCAGTGCCAGAAGAGAGTCCGTTCCTGGGGACACATGGAAAGACACTAGCTCCATAGGCAGGCTTGCATGTCTCGTACAGGTCATGTCTGCTTTCTCTAAACAATCAGCAGCAGAGGCATATGAGAGAGCCAGGATGGTAGGAGAGAGTGTGAGCCAACCTGGGAGAGAGGACAGGAGGACTCTTGGTGTGTGACTGAGGCTGAAAGCAGTACTCAGAAGCACGGGAGTCTGGAAGGAACTTGGAAACAAATTAGGAAGAAACCCTCTGTATGAACTTTTTTTTTTTTTACCGATTTGAGATAGCAAATCAAAGGAGAGAAGTATAAAAAAGCAAACCCACCCTGGAGACAGAGAGATGGCTTAAAGGACTGAGCTTATGCTTGTTATACAGGAGGCCCAAGTTTCATCTCCAGTACCATATGTTCCTACAAAAGCACTAGGAGTGAACCTTGGGCACCAAGTCAAAGAGATTTCAGGGGTCTTTGGCCCCTAGTTTGGCCCAAAGGCAAGATAAACCATGTTGAACCCACTGGTCACCTCCCTACAATGGCTGCTTGACTGAGACAGATCCACATTCCTACTTTCTCTAAGGCTCTTCTCTCCCAAGTGTAGCAGGCTGCCTCCTTAGCAATGCCCCCAACCCAGTCTATTCCATGGCTTCATTCCATCTGACATGATGGCCCTGTACCCTACTGTCTTCCTGACCTGGGGTATCCCTGGTGTGGCTCAGACTCAACACCAGACAGCTGCCCCCTCTACCTCTGGCACCCTATTTGTATGCATCACCCAGGATCGTAGAGGCCTAAATGTAATAAGAAGACATCTCCTTCCTTTGGACTTTATGGCTGGGGTATCAAATCGAGTATGTGAGAGGCCAGGAATATTCTATGCTCACAGCACAGTGCCATGGCAGGGGGCAGACGCTTAGCTCACAGTCCAACAGCCAGCTACAGCTGCTCTGGGGGTTGACCTGAGTGATCTGGACAAAGACCCCTCTTTCCCAGCAGATCTGACCCAAGAGGCCACACTGCCCTTCAGAGGCACAAAGAGGCTAGCAGTGCAAGGCTTAGATGGAAGAAGCAGATCCTAATGCTGAGCCTTGGCAGATCTGAGACCATTGTGAGGCTTCTCAATTATGTGGACTAATGCATTACCTCTGCTTAAGCCAAAAATCATTTGCTTTGTCCATCAACTGTTTTTTGGGGTTTGTTTTTGTTATTTTTGGGGGGCCACACCTGGCAACACTCAGGGATTACTCCTGGTTCTTCCCTCAGAAATCGCTCCTGGCAGGCTCGGGGGCCATAATGGGATGCCTGGAATCAAACCCAGGTCCATCCCGTTTGGCCACATGCAAGGCAAATGCAAGGCAAATGCCCTACTACTATGCTATTGCTCCAGCCCCATGTCCATCAATTTTCATCAAAGTTGTGCACCACTCAGGACACAACTCCACCCACCCCTACATTCAGCAGGTACTCAGCGTGGGAACAGAGATGCTGGGACCCTTCTTCTCCCTGCCTATAGCACTTCAGTGGGTTTTGTCCACCGAATCCCTCTCCCTGCTGTCTTCACCTCCGATCTGTCTACAGTCTTACCCCTTAATTCCCTAAGATCTAGGATTTTCTACATCACTTTGGAAAGCTCCCAGTCATTTCATGCCTCCAAGGGTGGTCCTCTACCTCTTAGACCTCCCCTCCCACAAGCTCTCTTGCACCCCTGGTTCAAAGACATCACCTGTCCCACAGAGTCTCTCAGGGAAGGTTCTCTCACACACACTATTCCTCAACTGTCTTCTCTAAGAGCCAGGCTTCTGCTCAAATCTCTGTCAGCTCAGGGTGCTTCTGACTGTCTACTGTAATTTCAGTGTGCTGAGCACCCCTTCTTACTGGATGAGAACTCTGTGAGGACAAAACTCTGTCTCATTCATCTCCCTGGCCCACATTCCCAGAAGGTAATTGGCACAGAGCACTTGTTCAGTAAATCCACACAGGTCAGAGAAATTTTCCAAGAGCAGGGAGGGCAAAGATATGGCTCCTCTCTGTGGATGGTTCTATCCAGGGGGAATGACACCAGTTTCCACAAGGACTAATCTTTTATCTCTGGACAAGCACTTGATCTGATAAACATGCTGCCACCACTGCAGGAAAGTTGATAATCCAGAATTCAATGTACGTATCACAACCCACTCTGGCTTTCCCAATAGAACTTTGCATGACTGAAATGTGAAGCAGGGGTCTTGCCCACAGGCCAAGGAGGCAACAAATGGGATCTGTATGTGGAAAGAGAACAGCCACTCTGAGGAGAGACCAGAGGAGAGGAGCCAAAACCAAAATGCAACATTGCAGAAACTGCCTGACACTATTCAAACTGGAAAGGAGTGTCAGGGTACCACCAAATTCAGAACTGGAAATTCATGCTATATTTCCCAAACTTGCATTATCAGAATATTTAATAAAAAGTTTTAGGAAGTGATGAGGCAATCTCAGCACACCCAGCATCTCCAAATGAACAGCACTGACATCAGCCCTCAGCAGGGACAGGCTTGGCCTGTCATGCCAGGACTATTCTGAAACAGACAGGACATGCACTTGTCTGCAAATCCCAGACAACAGGGCTGGCATGTGCTGCACACAGCAGCCATGGAGTGACTTCCTCTTTCAGTCCCAGGATGTGCAGTGAATGGACCGTCAGGCCCTCACCACGAGGACTTCAGAGGGCTATGGATCAGAAACAGCAGCCTTCAAGGATGCCAAGTAGAAGTCTCACTAGGTCCGGTTGATCTCCCAGTCGGTCCCATGCGTGTGCACAGATCAAAGGCAGGATATCTTCATGGCTACAGGCTGGAGGCCAAGCTCTGGAGTAGGGCAGACAGATCCCACAAGTCTCTGGAATCTGTAAGAGACCAACACCCCCCATCTTTGCTAGGAAGGGAGATGAGGATGGGGACATCAAGGCTGTCTCACCCCCTGCTAGTGTTTTCCAGCTTGCGATGAAGCTGGGATCTGGAGGGAAGGCATGTGGGATTACAAGGCAAGATCTCTAGCCATCAGCTGTCCTTGCCTCGCCCTTCCTCAAGGCCAAGCTAGCTCAGCGGGCTGGAGGCCAAAAGCTTGGCTTCGCTCCTTGGCCCTTAGACCTACAGCCACCCCCCATCCATACCCAGAGATGGGATGACGGAAGCACCCACTTCCTGCTCTTCTAAATTCTTTTCCTCCCCACGCAGTCAGACAGCCTTGACCAGGGTCAGAGTGCTATAGCAAGCATCTTGGTATCTCTTCTCAAGAACACTGAGCTCCCAACACACACCAGAATTCCCATTTAAGCACTGAGCTAGAGAGGTGGGGGGGGGGGGGAGGGAATGGGGTGGATGGCACCTTCTTTCTCCTCTCCGGTCCTGCCTGCAGGGGTACTGGCCTCCCTCACAAATCTCTTCATACCCCTAACCACTGACTTAAATCCAAAAGTCATTACCTTCACTCTGGTCCCTCTGCCAGCCTCCCACAACTCTCTGAGCTCACCACACCCCTGGACTGGCTGGAA
>PVKC010007386.1:16674-29718 GCA_004027635.1 Crocidura indochinensis
GGGGGGGCATGTGGGTTTTTTTGTACAAAGCTACTAGGGGAGCATAAGCAGTAGTATAGGAGCATTTGGAGCTCCGGTCCTGGGACCTAATACTTATCCATAGCAAGAAAGGTCTTTCCAGGAAAACTCAGAGTGTCAAAGTGCTGGGAAAAGAGGGGAGGGAGGATGGAGCAGGAAGGACAACCCTGCCTCAGTCGCCACCCCTGCAATTCCTGAGCTGACAATCAGGAGTTTCAAGACACAGGTTCACTCCGATGCTCTTCTCTTGGTGCTTTCCCTGGTGAAGGGAAAGATTCCCAGTGAGCATGAAGGCCCCTGTGTCCTACACAAGGGGAGGATGATGTAAACTAAAGGGTAGGAAAGTAGTGGAATGAATGGTTGGATCGAGAGATGACCTGCAGTGGAGAGACATAAGCAAGGGAGGAGGGCCTGTTTGAGGCCCAGGCGAGTATCCAGTGCCAGGAGCAGACACATGTCCACACTGGCCAGCCCTCTTTCCAAGGGGGCAGCAGCTCTGAGGTGAGAAGTCAGAGGCTCAGTAGGCCAGGGTGGCACGGCTGCTGGGATTAGCACCAGATTCCAACTTCTTGGGAAGGGATCATGAGCCACTGTCAGCTTCACAGTGGCTTAGCTGTGCCCCTGCCCATGTAGTCCTCTTGCCCCTCAGTAGCCCCTACCCACAGACACTGAGAACCCCACAGCCCTGAGCAATCGAGTGAGAGGGGCAGGAGAGGTCAAAGGTACCCCCCAATCCCAGAGACCTCCCACGAGCCCCTAAGCACAGTGCCAAGTTGGTGGTCAGCTCCCAGCCAGGCTCTACAGTACAGCCCTGGCCTGGGGTCACTTTTTTTCTAGGCCACACAGGCCTTCCCCTCCAGATGGCTCTCGTCCCCCCAGGGACACAGAGACATGGGGGAGAGTCAGATGAAGCCCCCACAGCTGGGAAGCCTCAGTTCCAGCTCTTTGGAGCAACTGCTCCTGAGGCCCCTCAGCTGTTGAGAACCTTGTTCCCCTTCTCCCAGTTGAGAGAGGTCTGCACCCCCCCAACCCCCCAGAAAGAGGCCTGAATGGAAGGAGGTAACAGAAGCCCCAGCCAGGCTTTTGGAGGTCCCCTGGAATGGGTGTACTGGAGCCACCAGAGGAGTGACCTTTGGGGGACTGGAGCCACCTTTGTATTAGGCTAGGGAAGGGTTCCCCAGTACATGCACTGTGGGACCCCCTGAACCCCTCCTCTTTGACTGCCCAGATATTGAGCCACTGTTAAACCAAAACCCAACGTTCTGTTCTGAAAAGGGACCGGAGGCAGCTCCTGCCTCAGACTATATTGGATCTCCAAATCTACCCTCGAGGTCCCTCGAGGACCTCTTGAGCCAGGCCCAAAATGTCTGAAAACTTGGTTCTATAAGGACATTAAATGCAAAGGGCCCCACGACCAAGGTTGGCATGCCGACCCCTATGCCAGTGGGTCTGATTCCTCACCTGGGCCAGCACCAGTCGTGATGCCAGAGCTTCCCTCTACCATAGGCAGGCACTGTGAGGCCACCCCTCTCAATCGGAGCTGCTGTCCTCGAAGACTGGGTGCACAATGTCCATTGGCCGCTGGTCCAGCCCACACCTAGGTGTCATCAGAGTCTTCGCCTCCACTGGTGCCACAGGGCTCAGCCTCGGGGGGCTCGTGGTGCTCTCGGGCCAGCAGCTGGGTGAGCCCCTGTGCTCGGAGGAGGAGATCACCACCCAGGAACAGGACACCGCAGAGCACCAGGAGTGACAGCACACCCAGCACCGCCACCTGCAGTACTGCGTGCGATCCCTCGGAGGTCTCAGGGGGGCTCCCAGACTGGTTGCAGCAAGAGCTCAGCCAGGCAGCCCGAGCTGCCGATCCAGCCTGCGAAGTGTTCATGCTGGGATGCAGACAGCCCGATTGTGCTCAGCACAGCCAGATGTGGAGAGCTGGAGCCAGAGGAAGAGGGGAGGGGCTGGGGAGGCGGGTCCTGGCTGACACCCCCAGGCCAGCCTGAGACACTCAAGCTCTTCTTTAAAAAGGGGGCTCCTCCAGCAGGGCCCGATGCAGACACTCTTCTTCGGCCCTGGGTGTTGCCCCTCCCATATGCTCTTACTCTGGCCAGGAAAGGTCTGGAAAAGCATCTCCCTCCCATCTCTGATGGGTCTTCCACACCCACTGAGCAGGATACTGGCCTGCAGGGTAAGCCTCATCCCTATTCCCAGGCTCCCAATCCCTGAGCTTAGTATTGCCAGGTGGCCTGATCAGCACTTCTGCCCTCTGACACTGTGGACTGTACCTGGCAAACCACTGTGGTAATATAGGCAGGCAGGATATTTCTGTGGAATGGCACCAGGCAGTGGTTGAAAACAACAGGTGTCCTGGACATTAGAAATGGAGACCTGGGGCCCGGGAGATAGCATGGAGGTAAGGCGTTTGCCTTTCATGCAAAAGGTCATCGGTTCGAATCCCGGTGCCCCATATGGTCCCCTGTGCCTGCCAGGAGCAATTTCTGAGCATGGAGCCAGGAGTAACCCCTGAGCACTGCCGGGTGTGACCCAAAAAACAAAAAACAAAAAAGAACTGGAGACCAAAGGGTAGCATCCAGGGCCTGAGCAATGACCTGACCTTAAGGAGGCTCTTGGGACTGGACTTAGTAAGCTCCTTGCTCGGTGTCTTCTGGACAACAGGGTATGGCAAGAGGGAGGAGAGATCGGGGCAAAAGGGTGTTTAGGTCAATCCCTACTGCTTCACTCAGACAAGCAAGGGGCAGGCCAGCTTTGAGTCATCAGGATGGGACTGTCCTGTCCAAAAAGCTGGGTGCCCTGTGATTAAGCCAGGAGAGTAGAACTGTGGCTTAGGACCAAGTCTGGCAATGCTTCGACAGCAAGACAGCCTAGAGTTCTTATAACTCCTGTGGGGCAGGGGCCGGAGTTAGTACAGAGGTAAGGCGTTTGCCTTGCATGCAGAAGATCGGTGGTTCGAATCCCTGAGCCAGCCAAAAGTGATTTCTGAGCGCAGAGCCAGGAGTGACACCCCCCCCCCCGAAAAAATACCTCCTGTGGGGTTGAGCCAGGGAAGCAACTCAGGAGTACAACACTTGCCCTGAATGTGGGGGGGCCTGGGTTCTACCCTGGCCCAATATCAATCAGTTCTGGCATCACCCTGGAGCCCTCTTTAAATGCGCCCTGCCTATCTTGGATCAGTGAGCCCCGCATAGGTACCCACAGAGAGCCAGCAGAGTGCATGACCTAGGTAGGCCAGGTCAGTCAGGGTCATGCACCTCATGAATTTTGCCAGAATGGACTTCCCCATTCCCAACCCAGAAAGCCTCCCAAATTTTTCTATTTGCCCAGTGTCCTAGAGATTAAAGGTGGCACATAAACATATTGTGAAATATCACATGAGCAAAACTGATCACAATGAAGAAAAGGAGCAAATACTCAGGCCATTGGATTTCAGAACATATTGCCTCCCCTCCCACTTCTCAGCACACTCCCCACAGTTCATTTAGTCTGGCTAGCACTGACCCACATAAACCAAAAAGTACTGTTAAAAATGTAAAATCAATCAATTCAAAGCACACAGCAGAGTGCGCTGATTTGGAGCAAAAGCAATGTTCCAACACAAAACGAGGGTTCGCTGGACATGAGGGAGGAGTCACTGGCTAAGCCTCAAGCCATGTTTCAGAGAAACCCCAAATCAAATGACTTCCTGGGGGGCAGGGAGGGAAAGCATGGGAATGTGCGTTCTGAGATACAAAAGTCGGGGCAACCATAAAAGAACAAAGGCAGAGCTATTTGAGCTTCCTTGGGAAAAAGAGATCAGTGACCTCCAGAACCAGATTCTAAACTCAAGGTCCCCATGGCCCTAGTTACACCTAGCAGGTATTCCTACTTAGATGGATGTCCAACACAATACAAAGTCAATTTTCGTCCGTCTTTAATCCCAACCATTACCCTTGGTCTGGAATAATGTCCTCAGCAAACACCAGTTCCCCACCGATCTGACATACAAAGTGCTCATGTTTCAAGGGAGAACAAAGTCAAGGGAAAGATGGCTCAGCCCAAAGTCACCTTCTTAACTTTTAATCACCATTTCAGTGATGACTCTTCTATACAGAAGAAAAAGAATGGGAACCCCACTGGTGTGGAGGGGCAGCATCAGCTAGTCTGCTCATCAGCAGAGGTTAGCTAAGAGGACAGAGTCCAGTACAACACAAGGAAGTCAACAAACTTCTGAGCCTCATTCAGCACCCGAAGCAGGCTCCAGACCCCGGAGGGGCTTATAGTGCAGTCCCAGATGCCCAGCGAGGCTAGAGAGCCAGGGTGTCTTTGATGAGCCTGCGCATGGTGGTGGTGACGGAGGTGCCCAGCGCATCAGTGATCTGAAAGGAGATCTTGTAGAGGTAGGGCTGTACGTCCCGCAGGCCTGTATCAAATACATTGTCCACTTCTGACTGTGTGGGCATCTTGGGTAGGTACTCATGTCGGTTCATCACCTCCACGATGTTAATGATCTTCTCGCACAGCTTCTCACCCACCTTCTCCCGGCAAATCTGACGCTCCTGCTCTGTGGCCAGTGTGACCACATGCACCTTGACAGTCCACACCTCCCAGGGGATGCACTCGTCCGAGAAAGGCCAGCGAGACTTCTTCTTCTGGTAGAACTCCAAGGACATCTGCCCCAACCCATCGCCACCAGAGTTGCGGAGTGCATCCTGGGGAAAGAAGGGCAGATGGCAGATGGTCACCTCTAAAATTCTCACCCGAGGTCCTGCTCCTTCCACCCCAGGAAATTCCACTCTCCTCCCTCTATTATTGGACCTTTGGCAAAGCAGGAAAAGAGACCCAGGACAGAGTAAGACTTAAGTGACATTGCCACTGCAAAACTAAAAGTGAGGGGCCTTGGGCCATATTTTGCCTTACAAACAGGTGCATACATACCTGTGGACCATCATACATATGGTCTCCCAAGCCCTGCCAGGAGGTGATACCTGAGCACTGCCAGGTAGGACCCAAAACAAAATAAAATTTAAAAAAAAAAAAAAAAACTTAACGAAATGTATTTCCTTGGCAGCCCCACTTATTTTGTTCAGTGGGAGATGGTGAAGCACTCACTCTGGTGCAGGCCTTTGGAACACAATCCCATGGCCCTTTCTCAACAACTGCCTGGCAGTTACATTAGCCCAATGGTCTGAAGCAAAAGGAAGCTCAGGGAGGGACCAATGATGGGTTTTACCAGTGTTTGAATAGATTGCTGGACTGTTAATCCTTCCTTTATCTGAAAGGTCTTTTCTTCCCATAGCCCCATCTCTTTGGCCTCCTTCTCAGCAGCAACAACTCTCCTTCTCAGATAAATTCTCCCTATCAATTAAAACAAATCTTCCTACTTCATTCGACAAAACTTAAAAAAAAATCATGATCTTTAAAAAAAAAAAAAAGCAGAGCAGCATGGAGAGAAGGGGGCCTAGAAAGCCCTATTGGGACAAAGGCAATGAAGGGTCTTTTATTTTGGCCTGGGATAAGTGGGTGCATGGGGGTGCAGGGGTTGGGCAATACTCAGCTGTGCTCAGGGTTATTCCTGGCTCTGCACTCAGAAATTACTTCCTGGTGGGGTTTGGGACACTATGTGTGTTGTCAGGGTCCAAACACAGTTCATCCACATACAAGGGAAGCACCCTAAACACTGGATATCTCTCTGGCTCCAGGAAGGCAATGAAGGACCAGCGAGTAAAGGGGGAAGACAGTTTTCAGATCCAACCTCTACATCACAGGTTCCTCTGAGAAGTATACAGAGGCCCATCTGGTGCTGTCATTCTGCCTATTTCATTCCCCACTCCCGCATATTCCTCCTTGCATAACTGGGACCCTAAGGCAACTTTCCCTCAAATTTAGGGGGAATGAAAGAGGTGATACAGGAAGGAAGCTTCCCTCAAATTCTGGCCAGGAAACAAATCTCCATCTGGCCACACCAATGGCAGAGACTAGGTTGCACCTGTCCTAGGCTATTTCAAACATGTGACACCGGACCCATCCAGCATATCCACGAACCAAGAGGTTCTTTTTATTTTATTTTATTTTGTTTTTGGGTCACACCTAGGGGTGCTCAGGGGTTACTTCTGGCCCTGTGCTCAGAAATCACTCCTGGCAGGCTCAGGGGACCATATGGGATGCCAGGATTCAAACCTCTGTCCAGCCTACATCGGCTGAGTGCAAGGCAAACGCCCTACCGCTAGCTATCTTTCCGACCCCAGAGATTCTAATAATCATTCCAACTTTACACACAGGGAAACTGAAGCCCAGAGAAACAAGCACTCTATATTTCTACAGGCACCTGGAGAACAGACAATGAGTACCAAACCCCTTAAGAGGACAGGGAAATGGCTCACACACACGCCCCTTTGTGACGTGAAGAATGGTGCAAGATACATGTGAGAGGATCTACCTCATATCAGGCACACTTCTGTATTTAGCACAAATCACCAGGCAGTATTGGGGTTTCCAGACACCTATGGATGTCAGACAAACCATTTTTAATTGACCTCAGAGATGGCAGCTGAAAATCTTTCTCCTGGGGACTGGGCTGCCTTGCATGCTGCTGACCCAGGACCAACCTGGGTTCAATTCCCAGCATCCCATATGTTTCCCCAAGCCTACAGGAGTGATTTCTGAATGCAGAGCCAGAAGAAACCCCTGAGCACCACGAGGTAAAAAGAATCTAGACAGATGTCTAGATGTACCAGATGTCAAAATTGTTCTCCTAAAATAAAAAAAATATATATATATAAAGAATTCATTTCTTTGGGCTGGAGTGATAATAAAGGAACAAGGTACTTGCCTTGCATACAGCCAATTACCTGGTTTGAACCCTAGCACATATGTTCCCCTGCCACGACGTAACATAGACACTTTCGTTTTAGGGGAATGTTGGCCCGCCAGATGTAACTAATATGATTTTCCTGTAGCAGTGAGCTGATATTTCCCCAAGAAATATTTTAGCCAGCAGGCCCAGCAGGTGGACATTAATTATACCCCCTACATGAATTACTGGCAATATTTCTGACATTCATGACATGATAGTGACATTACAATTTCTTATTATTTGGCACATTCTCTCCCTTGTAAAAATTACAGGTAAAAATAGGGCCTCTATCAAAATAGGGCCTTTTCCCAGAAAAATTTCCGCACCAAATAAGACTAGTTTGGTCTCTTTCTGTCAGCCTATTTACTCCTAAGGCCAAGTCAAAACATAGCATCTTTAAGATGTCTTCTCTCCTTGTCTTTGAACACCACAGCATGATGTCTTTGCCTCAGGGACTTTCCCTGTCACTTTGAATACCCGCTAACAAACAGGTTTGGTCAGTGTAGAATTAGGCTATTGAATTTACTAGGTATAATTCTGTACCCCTTTCATATAAGTTTTATCTCTTTCTATAACCAGACCATAGGAAGTTGGTCTTAGCCCCTAGCTAGAAAACTATTCCCTTAGGTTAAGGATATTTGTTATTAGGAGGGAAACCAGGATTCTTGCAATCCCTTAATTTACATCAGTAATGACACCTCGGGCCAGGTGATTGCTTTGATAAGTAAGAAATTAGCCTTCCTTTTATCCTCTGGCTCCTAACTGAAATCTATTCTATTCTAAGATTACAAACCACCTAAAGCCAAGTGTATTTGTTTTAAAAATCAAACAATATACGTTGATAGTTTCTGTACTTTGAAAAGAAACAAATGTGGGCATTTGTTCATGATATAACTGTTCCTTAACCCTTTATATACTCCCAGTCTGGAGATTAAAATTGTCTCACATCTACTGAAGATACAGGTCCCCACACAATTTATTTTGTGTGGTTTCATTATTTCATATTTGTTATTCGGCCGCTCTATCTGTAAAGGATTTCATCCCCTCTAGAGATGCTGAGATGCAAGACACCTGCAGCATTCCCCAAAGCACAACTAGAAGTGATCACTGAGCATAGAGCAGGAGTAGGTGTCGCCCCCTCCAAAAAAAAAAAAGCACTTCTGGGGCTGGAGAGATAGCACAGTGGTATTAGTGCCTTAGCCGAAGAAGGGTGGTGGTTTAAATCCCCGAATCCCACATGGTCCCCCAAGCCTGCCAAGAGTGGCCCCTGAGCGCTGCCAGATGTGACCCAAAAACCAAAACCAAAACAAAACAAAAAAAAGCACTTCCTTCCAAAACAGAAAAAGAAGTAATTCCATTTGCTGGTTGTAGAACTGTGGCTGTGCCTGAGCGATAGGGCATATGCCCAGCATATGCAGGACCCTACAGTCAACCACACTACATGCATCGTTACACCACCAGGACCGCTGGTATGGTCCTGGCAGCCTCCCAAGTACTGCCAGGAAGTGCTCCCACAATGGCAAAATCAAATCAACCCAACCTTTCATTGTTGAAAGTAAAACAATGAAAGCCCAGATGAAAATACAGTTTGTTTGTTTTTTTTTGGTTTTTGGGCCACACCCGGTGATGCTCAGGGGTTACTCCTGGCTATGCGCTCAGAAGTCGCTCCTGGCTTGGGGGACCATATGGGAAACCGGGGGATCGAACCGTGGTCCGTCCTAGGCTAGCGCAGGCAAGGCAGGCACCTTACCTCCATCCGGCCCCTGAAAATACAATTTAACATGCCACCCCCATCCCCACTGCTGAGGTGACCAGCATGAGTCCACTACATTCCTCCCCAACCTCTCTCCACCCACAGGCATGAAGACACTGTCCACTGTGCCCAGAGACTCTCCACTTGGGTGAACACTGTCTAAACCCAGCAACTCTGAGTTCATAGGGGTGGCTCAGGCTGGGCAAGAGAAGTGGAAGCAAAAGGTGACAATAGAGAGGGCAGTGGAGTCAGAGAAGGCAGAACAGGGATGGAGCAATATTGCAGATAAGGCAATGGCTGATCAGGTTTGATTCCCAGCAACACATATGGTCCTCTGAGCACTGCCAGGAGTAAGCCCTAAGTGCCAGTGAGTGTGGTCTCAAAAGAAAAAATAAAAATAAAAACAGAGAAGGATGAGCAGAAGGATGCCTATACTCTCCAGGTCACCAAATGGGCACCTACTGTGAGTCCTATCCTATTGGCACCCACCTCTCTTCACCTCTCCTCACCCCTCTTCAAAGGGCAACTCTGAAATGACTGTAAAAGAAGGTAATGCACAACCCGGGGAAAAAGCAGCGTGCCAGGTGGCAGGGCGCTTGAGCCCCACTTGCTGCACGCAGTGCAACACACCTACCTTACCTTGAACTCCCCAACAACCTTGCGCAGGGCACGGTCCAGCTCATCAGAGGAGACCCGCACATAGGTAAAATCGATGAAGTCGCAGTCAACATCCTGGGTGCCCACAGTGCCAATAGAATAGGTGCCCTCCTTCTTGTAGTGGAACTTGCCGGTGCTCCGGTGCAGGAGCACTGTGTGCAGCACAGCCAGCATGGCCTCCTCCACCTGTCGCCCCTCCACTGATACCTCCAACACCTCAGAGCGACAGTTCATCCTGCAGCTTGCCCCCGAACCGCAGCAGAAAAGAATCAATAGTCAACGCTCACCCTGCAAGAAGCCAAGTCAAGACAATGACATCAGTTATATGATGGCAAGTGACATGTTCATCGCTTTCCCCAGAGCCCAGCTCTATACTTTTCTGCAGCAGCCTTTACAAGTATAAAGACGCTCAGCAAGAGTACAGGAGCAAGCTTCAGGATTATTGGC
The DNA here is from genome assembly GCA_004027635.1 of Crocidura indochinensis. NCBI lineage: Eukaryota > Metazoa > Chordata > Mammalia > Eulipotyphla > Soricidae > Crocidura > Crocidura indochinensis. The sequence goes on from PVKC010007386.1 coordinate 26,397, forward strand.
CGAGGCTTCACTTCTAACCCAAAGGCCAGTACTTTGAGGTACTGCTGGCTGGACCTAGTTCTCAAGCACTAGCATTCAAAGCAACCTCTGCCCAACCCTGAGACACAGCCAGGATGGAGACGGGCAGGTCAAATTTACTGTAGTAAGGACACGGTAGGATAAGAAGAAAAGGAATGAAATCAGAGAGATAGTACAGTGGGTAGGGCACTTGCCTTGGATGCAGCCAACCCAGATTCAATTCCTGGCAACCGTCATGGTCCCCAAGCCCTCTAGGAGTTGATTCCTGAGTAGGCTCTAATCTGATTTCCTAGGACCCTAAATTATCAGATAAGATCTCCTGAACACAAGTGTTTTGAGGAGTACTCTGCCAATATTAATTCTGTACATAAGAAATCAACACTGGCTAAAGGGCCAAGAATGCATAACAGCCAGGAAGGAGACTCGGTGGTAGTGCATATGCTTCAACAAGTAAGACCCTACACTGCAGCTATAAGCAATAGACTTTAAAGCCTGTCTGAAAGGGGCCTGGGGATGTGGATCAAGTGACAGTGCACTCAAATGGTAACTTATATGCATAGCATGTGCAAAGCTGAGTTTGATCCCTGGCACCAGATGCCTCCTGCAACTCCACACTGAATGATGTGACTCTAGTAGCTACTGAGCCCCAAAGGCCACAGGCTAATACCATGGGACTGAGCACTGACAGGAGTGGACCAGCTTTAAAAAAAAAATAGCAAATATGCTTCTACCCCAAATTATGCACGTTTCAAAGCCACACAGACTAAGTTAATACTTGTGGCTGGCAGAGGCAGCATAATAGGGTTCGAGGGGGCAGGGCTCAGAGGTGGAAGTTTCTCTACCTATAGTCCTGGGTTAGCATTCCAGCTCTCCTGTATCATGCTCTGTGACGTAAGCTAATCAGTCCAACTATGAACCTGTTTTCTTACCTGTAAATGCGGATTGTTGTGAGTATTAACACACATGGAAAACACAACAGAACAGGCATTAACAATGACTCCAGGGGGCAGGGCAATGAGTCAAAAGGCTGGGGGTCGGGGAGCATGTGTGAAAGGTCCAGGTTCAATTCTCTATGGTCCCACATAGTCCTAACTCCAAAGCTAGACAGCCTATTTGGAAACTCCAGCTCTGCCTTCGCTCTCCGTGTCCTCAAACTGGCTGCTCAACTCCTTTGTGCCTCAGTTTCTAGTCTATATAAAGGGGATGTTGGGGCCGGAGAGATAGCACAGCGATTGGACATTTGCCTTGCAAGCAGCCGATCCAGGTTGGACGCTGGTTCTAATCCTGGCATCCCATATGGCATCCCATCTCCCGTGCCTTCCAGGAGCGATTTCTGAACACAGAACCAGAAGTAACCCCTGAGCGCCACCAGTGTGAATCCCCCCACCCCCCGCCGCCAAAAAAAGGATATTAACAGCTAAATTTGCTAATATCTGTAAAAAAACTTAAAATAGTATTAGGTGAGTAGTAAATGCTAAGGATTAACTCACTATAGTCACAGCAGAGATGACAAGAGGATGTAATAGGTAGTAGGAAGGAAATAGGTTGAGAATGAGTCTGGAGGGAAAGGGGACAATCTTGTTCCTTAGCTGACAATGATCAACTCACATACCTCCCCAAGAGGAAACTCATTTCTTCTGAGAGCTGATTTAAACAGTTATTCCTGCTACTGAAACCTAACTCTTAGTCCTGCAAGCCACCAATCTCAGTTTGCATAAAGAAAACAAACAGGAGCCAGAGAGATAGCATGGAGGTAGGGCGTTTGCCTTGCATCCAAAAGGTCGTTGGTTCGAATCCCAGCATCCCATATGGTCCCCCGAGCCTGCCAGGAGCGATTTCTGAACATAGAGCCAAGAATAACCCCTGGGCATTGCTGGGTGAAACCCAAAAACCAAAAAATAAACAAACAGAAGTCTCACCCCTTTCCACAAATAAGCTTCTCAGACCTTTAGAGGTAGCTCTCCCACCACCAGTGACAGGATTCCAGTTCCCAAGAACATTCCAGTTCCCAAGAACATGCCAGTTCAACCCCATCTTCTCTCTAGAGTCCTGCCACCTCTCTCCTGCTGTTGGTTCTGCTCGCTTCTCCAGCAGCTCAGCACTGCCCCAAGGAAGCTGTGTGCCATCTGCCCAGCTCAGGCTGGCTCAGCCTCTCACCAGGAAGTCAGCGAGGGACCCACAGGATTGACAAGCATCTCACAGGTGTTACGTGTCTTGGGGCTTCCATTAGTCACCCCAATCCTTGAGGGCAGAATTTTCCTCACTATAAGTGCAGTATCAGCAACCTTGGACAACCTGGGACCATGTGATTGATTACTCAATTCAGCCTGACCCAAGAATGCCTGCTCCTTCCAAGGTTGCCAGATTGGTTGTTCCTACGTGCCCAGATGAAGGCTGGGCAAGGCTCTCCGTCCACACAGCAATTTCCATCTACAGATTCTCAGCTCTATCTTTTCTTCCCGTTTCCTAATTTAGAGTTGCGCTTTCTCAGAGCTCCAGTTGTTACCTGTCAAGATTCCAGGATGGAACCCAGGGCTGCTCCAGTCTTCTGAGCTACCTCCCGAACCCCCAGCTCCCCTTTCTTCTACAATCCTCCAACCTCCCACAGACCTTCACACCTCTTCTCACTGTTGTCCCCCAAGCCCTGGTCCTTCCATCGTGGCATTACTCTGGGCTTCAATTGGCAGAAAATCGGTACTGATTTAGAAGGCCTCCCTCCTATCCACCGTGGCCACCACTTGGATGGGGGTCCAGGGGTGGGCAGGGAGCCTGATGCTCACCCCTATTCCACAGCAGGGCCCCAGGGATGCCAAAGCAGAAAACTGGTCGGTTACCACGACATCTGGCAGAACTTTCCGCGGGGTCGGTCTCTCCAGTGGAGGTTCAGGGACGTTGAGAGCTCAGGGAAGAGCTGACGCCACTGACATCTCGGGGAGCGCCCGCCCTTCCTCCTGAACCCCGACTCCAAGACCGCCCTACCACAACAGGAGGCTGCGCTGGGCCGGAGAGACCGGGCCGGGCTCTTCTCCCCGCCCAAGAGCACACACAGAGCCAGTTTACCGCGTCGGCCCGTACGACCCCCTCTCTTCCCCATTACCTCCTGGGTCTCCCGAAATGGAAAGCGGAGACGGGCCCCCAGCTCAGACGGTGGAGACCAGTCCCAGCACTCGCGTCGCCCGGAAGTTGGTTGTCTCGGCCAGAGTGTCCCTCGCTTCCGCCATAGAGGCTCATAGAAGGAGAGGTCGGAGGCGCGGTGCTGCCCCCTCTCGGTGGAGGACCGTCAGCGCCGCGGGCCGGGCCTTGC
>PVKC010007387.1:0-29228 GCA_004027635.1 Crocidura indochinensis
CCTCTCCTCCCCTCCCCTCTTCTCTATCCCTCCTCTCCTCTCCTCTCCTCTTCTCTCCTCTCCTCTCCTCTGTCTCCTGAAATTCTCCCAAGATGATGAAGAAAGAACCAGTGAAAACAGTCTCCTAGAGGCACCCCAGCACAAAGGCCAAGAAAGACACAGAGAAAACTGGCTACCAGAGGTGCCTCAGCAGAAAAGTAGTTCCTTTATCTATAAGGTGGGAGGGGTCTGTCCCCTGCTGTGAGCATAGCAACTGGAAGAGAGACTGAGGGGACCCGCAGTCTTTGCCTGTTAGTCTTCTTTTCTGTCTCTTGAAACTCTCCTGAGAAGGCCAAGAAAGATACAGCAAAAACTGTCTCCTAGAGTCTCCAAAATAGCTCTGCTTCAATTTACAGTCGCGAGATCTTTCCATGTAATGAACCCCACCATAAAACGTAGGAAAAAAGTCACATATAAACATGACAAAGAGGAAACCTTGTAGGCAAACAGCATGCACAGAAAATGAAGATGATAGCTCTGATAACCCCCAAAATACCAACCAACTGATTAATCTCCCAGGTAAGGAGTTTAGAATAGAAATGTGGACGATCCTTATACAAATCAAAGAAAACATAGCTCAAGGTGAACAAAACACAAAGATAGAAATCAAAAAACTACAAACTAAAACAACAGGTCTGAAAAACACAGTAGCTGAATTGAAAACCTCAATGGAAATCCTCTCCAATAGGCTAACAGCAGCTGAGGACAGAATCAGTTAACTGGAAGATGAAATACAGAACTCCATACAGCAGAAGAGATTGGAAAAGAACTTTAAAACTCCCCAATCTCTCCAAAACTAATAATTGCTGAAATATATTTTTACTCTCATAAAACATTAAAAGAACTCTGGATTTTAAGATGTTGTTTTGTACTGACTCATCCTTATACAATATACCGTAATTGTAGGCGTATAAGACAGCCCTTCAACCCATGAAACACTTCCTAAAAGTCGGGAGTCACATTATATGCTGGTATAGGACATGCTGATAATTGTTCCACTTCAGGGACGAGTGATCCGCACCCCTCTTACTTTTAAAAAGTAACTTGCTTTTAAGACTTTTAGGAAGCTTTTCATGGGTTGAAGGGTCATCTTATATGCCAGCAAATACGGATACATTAAATATTTGAATTAAATATTTTAAAATGTTCTATAAACTGTATAGTTATGTCACACAATGGTTTCTTTCCATTTTCCTTTGGACACTCTCACAAGCATGGATCTGAGTTATAGTACAGTGATATAGATTAATTCCTTTGTCATACACCCAGGTTTGATCCCTATCACCACATAATCATATAAGCATTATTGGTTATAGACCTGAAGGCCCCCCAAGCACCATTATCTTGACATTGCAGTTTCTGAAATATTAGAAAATAACATTTAACTTAATCTTAGGTCCCCAATTTAAACTACAAGTCCAGTTATCTAAGAACAGGTGGGGTTTTTCCCAGATGCCCTGAGCACTGCATGGAAAGTCCCCATGCACTAAATAATTTATTTTAAATTTTCACATAAAGTAAAAGTAATAGCTTTAAATATTCAGGATAATAGTCATATAAAGTGTGGATATGTGGACCAAATAGATGATATGTTAAAAGAAGAAATGTAATTGATAAAGTGGGTGTTCTGTTTATGACTGAAACCCAACTACAATCATCCTTGTAATCATGGTGCTTAAATAAAATTATAAATATGTATATATATATATAAAATAAATAAATCAAAAAACAATCTATTTTGTCACAAAAAATTAAAGTTGTTCACACAGTTTCTTATTGTTTATATATTTCTGGAATAAAATTCAAAATGAGTACCTAGAAAAATGTTACAGTGAGTAAGATGCTTGTTTTTTATGTAGCAATCTGGTTCAAATCTCTGTGTTCCCCAGAAAACTTCTCGGAGTGACCCCTGAGTACAGAGCTAGGAGTAAGACCTGGGATATGCTGTGTTGCTACCAAAGCAAAAATTAAAATAAATCAAAATAAAATAAAATAATTTCTTAATGTCTTCAATTTATATAATCTCATGCATCTTCAACTTATTTATTCAAACAAAAATGTCATTAAATAAGCTAGGTAGGGATCGACATTGCTATCTCCAAGAATGAAGGCATCTAGATTCAGGGTCACACGGTAAAAAGTGACAGACATGATACTTCCAATAATGTGTTCTGTGGCCTATAATCTCTATACGTAAATCAAATATTGAACATTAATTTCAAGAATAATAATATAATCGATCCTCTAAATCTCAAGTGTTGCAAGCTTATAAAACTACTTGTCTCCTTTTATATATTTACTGATATTATGTTTATTTTCCTGATAATATATTATTCATAAACAAATTATAATAAATAAAAATGAAATAATGAAAGGGATTCAAAAGATATGTCAATTGAATAGGTTTATTAAACAATCATTAACGTTCTTGATTCAAATGCAGCCAAATATTGATGGATCTTGGTACTTTCATTGTATGTATGTCAGGCTATGTCAGGCTGAATTCCTTTTTTTTTTTTTTTTTTTTTTTTTTTTGGTTTTTTGGGCCACACCCGGTGACGCTCAGGGGGTTACTCCTGACTGTTCACTCAGAAGTCGCTCCTGGCAGGCACGGGGGACCATATGGGGAACCGGGGATCGAACCGCGGTCTGTCCTAGGTTAGTGCAGGCAAGGCAGGCATCTTACCTCCAGCGCCACCGCCTGGCCCCCCAGGCTGAATTCTTAAGCATAGAGCCAGGATTGAAGCTTGCTCCAAAACAAGAATGAGAGAAAAAGAAAGAGAAAAGAAAGAAGAGAGTTATGTATTTAACATCTCATAAATAGCATATTATCATTATTGTGATTTTTTAAATTTATTACTGAGTCTAGTCTTAGACACTTTATTTTTTTTTAAAGACCACAGTACTTGCACTGCCACTTTTTTTTTTTTACTTTCATAATATATTTATTTAAGCGCTATAACTTACAAACATGTTGGTAGTTGGGTTTCAGTTGTAGAAAAGAACACCCCCCCCTTCACTAGTGCAACATCCTGCCACCAGTGCCCCCAACTTCCCCCACCCTGTATTTGAGATAGGCATTCTATTTCTGGAAAGTCTTCATAGGGAAGTTGAATTATTTGTCATTATTTGCTTAGTACTAAACCCTTTATTTAAATTAATCTCCATATAGTATGAGAATTTCTTGTCATAAGTTCTTGAAACATTGCTATTAACCTACATAAAATTTTTGACAGAATGTTATATTAAATTCCCAAAAATAACTAAACTACATTTATTTTAGAGAAAACATGATAAAAATTGTCATTAAAATATATTATAAATTAACATAAATTTATATATTTAAATATATATATGGGGCTGGGCGGTGGCGCTGGAGGTAAGGTGCCTGCGCTAACCTAGAACAGACCGCAGTTTGATTCCCGGTTCCCCATAAGGTCCCCCGTGCCTGCCAGGAGCGACTTCTGAGCGAATAGCCAGGAGTAACCCCTGAGCGTCACTGGGTGTGGCCCAAAGACCAAAAAAAAAAAAAAATTAGATACTAATTAATAAGATTAAAGTCCTATTAACTCATTTTGTTTAATCTATAGCTATCATTAATCTACTTCAGAAAAGAATCAAGGATATTTAATATATACTTATTGAAGATGAAAGGCAGTATATTGGAAGAGCATAGATGAGACTAAAAGGTCAAATAAATATCTATTCTGATGTTCCATAAGTCAGAATTATAACATTCACTTACCAGATTTGAACTTGAAACTTTGGAGAGCCTAATACAAGAACAATGCTTTAAAAATGCTGATTTCTAGTGAAATCAGAATTCCATCACTCTTATCAGCTACATGTAGAATAATAATAAATTTGATTAAAGAACCCAAAATGTTGAGAGAATTTTTCTTCTAAACATATACTTTGTAATCATTATATGTACTAGTTAAACTATAGATAAATTAGGAAGAGTGAGTCATGATCTTGAACAGCTTGATAAATCTAACGTCTGCTCACCAATATTTGGTCTTAATGTAGCATATGTTTTAGTAATGTACAAGAAATAGAACAGCATGTTATCTAGGAAGTTGAGGAATAAACCATAATCCATGAAGAATAGCTAAGGAACTTCCGTGTTAAATATGTGAATTTTTGCCAAGAATAATAAAGCTAGATGGAATTAGGATATGAAAGTGATTTTCCAATAAATAAAATAAATATAATCTAAAATAATTATAATAGGAAAATTAAATAATTTTTAATTTTAAGTATTATACATAAAGAAGTAGTAACCACACTTTTGAAAAATATACAAATTTTTACATAAAAGGCTGGAAGAACTGTATAGCATATATACTGCATGAAGTCTACCTGGTTTCAATTTGGTACCTTTTATCTTTTCTTTTTTTTTTCTTTTTGGTCTTTTTGGTTCACACCGGCAGTGCTCAGGGGTTACTCCTGGCTCCATGCTCAGAAATTGCTCCTGGCAGGCACGGGGGACCATATAGGGCACTGGGATTCGAACTGATGACCTTTTGCATGAAAGGCAAACACCTTACCTCCATGCTATCTCCGGGCCCCACCTTTTATCTTTTCTAAGGCCCTAAAGAAGTGACTCTTGAGTTTAGAGCACGACATAAGCCCGACATACCCACCCCCCAAAAAGAAAAATTAAATGTTAATTGTAGGAAAATAAATATTTGCAACAATTAAATATAGTAATTTATATTATAATTTCAAAAGTGAAATAATCTGAACAATAACTAATAAGATCATTAAATAAGAATTTGAATTTTGTTAACTTATTTAATTTAAAATTAATCTACTTTCATTAAAATTATGGAAAAGAAATAGTCCCAAGAATTTGAGGTAAACAAAGTAAGTGGAGTGTTGTTCTCTTTGTCACTCACTCAGAAACACCATATCCCCATCCAGTTCAGTAAGCCTGATTGGGGGTGGGGTGGGGAAGTACCAAGACAAGGGGTTAGATCTTTCAGCCATGATGACTAGATTCTTCTCAGCCATATAGTTCTAAGAAACTAAGGCAGACATGCATAACAGCAGTGGTGTCCTCTTTGTGACTCAGAAGCACTATTTTCCCACATAATTCAATGTTTTCTGAGAAGAGGAAGGCTGCTTTATGGCCACACACCTCTTGTAGTCAATGAGCCATACTGCAACTCTTAAAGAACAGCATCAAATTGTACAGATTCCAGTGGGAAAACAAAGAATTACATCATATTTGGAGAATGAAGATGGCATCTTTAAAGACCCAAACAGTAGCAGCCTAGGCATCTTTATGGAACATCTATATCATTTATAACCTATATAATTTATCAGACATCTAATAAGACTAAAGAAGATATGGTAGCAGAAATAAGAAAGATTCAAACAGAAATAAAAGAACTGAAAAACTTGTTAGGGAAAAAGAACAACTATGGAAATGGGGTCTGAGTACAGAAAAAAAAATGCATGATAGATGAGCTACATAAAACCTATATATAACAGCAGAGGATGCAAAAGAGTCTTAAAAGAACAGCTGATAAAAGAACTTTAGGATTAATTCAAGGGAAACAGCATAATCATAATTGACATGCCAGAGTGCTAAGAATGCAACCCCTATGAAGAAGAAACAGTCAGCTCTAAAATTACTGGGCGGTACCTAGAACTGGAGAGAAAATATGCCCACATAATACATACCAATATAAAGTAATTCTAATAAAATAATCCAAGGCACATCCAAGCCAAAATGATAAAACCTATAGGTTTATTATATAAATAGAGATAAAATACTGAAAGTAGCATTATCAGCAAAGGAAATCGTATACACAAGAGCATCCTTAAAATTTATAATAGCTTTACCAAAGTCATTTCTCCAGAATTAAAAATAGTGAAACACACACACACACACACACACACAACACAAAGAATGTGTCATCAAGAATACTTTAATGAGTCAGCTTTGAAGAATTATACACAGCTTAATGGATACATACTAGCTCAGGAATTTTATAGAGTCACACCAACTTTAAAGAAGTGAACGAGTACTTTAAGACAAGCCAAATTTCAGGAGCGACTTCTGAGCGCATAGCCAGGAGTAACCCCTGAGCGTCACTGGGTGTGGCCCAAAAGCCAAAAAAAAAAAAAAAAAAAAAAAAAAAAAAATGACAAGCCAAATTCCACAAGCACACCAAATTCCTACAAACAGATGGCAAAGAATTCTATGACATAATCCTCATTCCAATGACTAAATGCATCTGTAAGAAACAAAGAATGGCAAAGTGGGTTAGAAAATTGTACCAATATTGTGCTCTCTACAAAAACATATTTGAAAAGTCAAAGCAATAACAAACTCAAGGTCAGAGTGAAGACAAACTGCAAATAGCTCCCTCAAAAAGATTAGTGCAGACATAAACTTCAAGCACAAAATGATTATAAGATGCAGAGAGTTTTGATTATTAATAATCAGAGTATATATATGTATATATATATATACTCTCTGATATATATATATATATATATATCAGAAAGAAATCATGCTCAAAACATTTGCTCCCAATGAGGGACCAGCAAAGTACTCAAACAACTGCTAATAGACTAAAAGCAATATAACAATAGCAACAAAATGGTAGTGGGAGACTTCAGCATTACTCTAACTCCTCTTGAAAGAAAAATCAGCTAAAATTCATCATAATATATAATTTACAGAAAAAAATTGTAGAGGTCTTATCAGATTTATATAGGGTTCTCATCTTTTAAATTATAAACACACATTTTCTCAAATATACATGGGATAATATTCAAGAAATACAACATGCTGGAACACAAAAATTATTTCCATAAAATGAAGAGGATAGAAATTGTATTAATTATCTTCTCAGACTATGATGCATAAATAATAGCATTGACTTACAAATGGAAATGGATATATAAATTTAAAACCTAGAAATTAAACATTTCACACCTATGCAGCCAATTGTTCAGTGAAGAAATCAAAGAAGTAATCAGAAGATTCCTAAAAGCAAGTGAGGATACAAGCAATCAGAAGTCGTGGGACACGGCAATATCAGTATTAAGAGGAAAATTTATAGCTTTTGGACAATCATCTGGAAGGAAGAACGGACCCACAAAATCACTTGCATGAATGGCTTAAGAAATCATAAAATGACCAACAAAATGTTCTGAAAGAATTCAGGAGAAGGGAATAAAACATAGTGCAGTAATTAATGAACTGGAAACTCAGAAGACAATTCAAAAGATCAGGAAAGAAAGTTCTGTGTTAAAATAAACAAGATTGAAAAACAATTCGCAAGATTCACAAAGAAAAAGATAGAAACCCAGTAAACAGAATCAAATATGAAAAAGGCTGTCCCAACAGAAATTTAAAGGCTAATCAGAAATTATTTTTAGAAAATATATGCTTCAAAATGAGAGAATCTCGAAGAAATAGATAAGTTTGTGGACTCCCATAACCTTCCACAGATAAACTAAGATGAAAAGATCTATCATGATTTAGGAAATTGAAGTAATAAAAGTATTTCCTAAAACAAAGCCCACACCAAAAGTGATTCACTAATAAATTATTTCAGACTTTTTTTTAATAATTAATTGTTGTTGTTTGCTTTTTGGGCCACACCTGGTGACACTCAGGAGTTACTCATGGCTATGCACTCAGAAATAGCCCCTGGCTTTGGGGGACCATATGGGATGCTGGGGATCAAACAGAGGTCCATCCTAGGTCAGCTACATTCTACTGCTTTAAGACTTTTAAAATTTATTTTTTAATATATTTTATTTAAACACCTTGATTACATACATGATTGTGTTTGTGTTTCAGTCATGTAAAGAACACCACCCATCACCAGTGCTATGTTCCCATCACCATTGTCCCAAATCTCCTTCCTCCCCACCCAACCCTGCCTGTACTCTAGACAGGCTCTCCATTTCCCTTATACATTCTCATTATTAGGACAGTTCAAAATATAGTTATTTCTCTAACTAAATTCATCACTCTTTGTGGTGAGCTTCATGAGGTGAGCTGGAACTTCCAGCTCTTTTCTCTTTCAGACTTTTAAAGAGGAAATATTGTTGTTCCTTTTTAGTAAATTGAAGAAACATAAAAAATTGCAAAATGTGTCTTTTAAAACTAACATCATCCTAATTTCATAACAAAGACACCACAACAAAAAGAGAATTAGAAGTTAAGTTATTTTTTTAACTGTACTCACCACTCTTTGTGGTAAGTTTCATATCATAGCTGGTCCTTCCCACCCTCATCTCAATTTTCTCTGGGTGTTGTTACAATAATGTCTTTTATTTTTCTTAAATCCCATATAGGAGCAAATGTATTTTGTGTCTATCTCTCTCCTTCTGACTTATTTCACTCATCATAATGTTCATTGATCTATAGGAAAATTTCATGACTTTATTTTTCCAGATGACTGCATAGTATTCCATTGTGTACTACAGTTTCTTAGCTACACTAACAATTATCATGAAAATGGTAGTGAGTGAGAGAAGTACTATGGCTGTCTCAAAGACAGGCAGGGGATGGGGAAGGAAAGAGATAAGTAACATTGGTGATGGGAAAGTTTCACTGGTTAAGGGGGTGTTCTTGTTTATAACTTCAAGCTAACTACACACAAGTTTGTAATTATGGTGCTTAAATTAAAAATTAAAATTAAAATTATAAAAGAGGTTGATAGGGCCGGAACCATAGTACAGCGATAGGGTATTTGCCTTGCATGTGCTGACCCAGGATGGGTCTCCAATCAATCTCTTGCATCCCATATGGCCCCCAAAGCCAGGAGCGAGGTGCATAGCCAGGAGTAATCTCTGAGCATCATCGAATGTGGCTCAAAAACTAAAAAATAAATTGAAAAATGGAGATGATATAGCTGAGGAAAACAGATGCAAAGACCCACAACAAAATATTAGCAAGTAGAATTCAGAAATTCATCAAAATATCAAAAACCATATCTAAAGAGGATTCATCCAGGGGATACAATGATGGTTTAACTTATGCAAGTCAATCAACATATATAAATAGTGTATTTATATATAAATATATGATTATTTTAATAGATAATGAAAGCATTTGTCCAGCTTCATCACTCACACATCATAAAAACTCAATAAGTTGGGAAATTAAGAAACTTTTCTCAAGAGTCAAAACCATTTACAACAAGCCCACATCACATATTATACTCAAGTGGGAAAAAAATTAAAAGTCTTTCCTCTAACATCTGACCCAAGAGAAATTTATCTTCTCTTCCACTTCTGTTAAATAATATATTTGAATTACTGACATAGCAAATAATCATGCAATCTAGAAATTTGTTTAGTAAAGTGATGGGTTTTAAATTTAATATATAAGGGGCTGGGCAGTGGCGCTGGATGTAAGGTGCCTGCCTTGCCTGCGCTAACCTAGGATGGACCGTGGTTTGATCCCCCAGTTTCTCATATGGTCCCCCAAGCCAGGAGCGACTTCTGAGCTCATAGCCAGGAGTAACCCCTGAACGTCACCGGGTGTGACCCAAAAACCAAAAAAAAAAAATTAATATATAAAAAACAGTGCTTTCTATGTAAAAATAGAGAAAGAGAAGAAAAATAATGCTTTAAAAAATAACATTATCAATCGTGCCTCTGAAAATTAATAATAGCTTAAATAAACAGGTGAAAGAATTACAAAGAATATTACAAAAAGATTTTTTAAGATATATATGAAAAAATGGATAATGGTCAGATATTCTGTTTGTGAAGTGAAAGGATTCACATGATCAAAGTTGCAATAAGGCCCAAAGCTGTGTACAGATTTCAATTAGTATCTATTAGTAAATCCATAACATTTTTTAAAGATATTGAGCACTTCTGAAAATCATATGGAACTATAAAGATTCAGATATCAAAGAATATTCTTAGGGAAAAAATCTGAGGCATCATTTTCCCTTATTTAAAAGTGTACTGAAAAAAAAAGTAGTCATTAAAACATGATATTGAAACAAATGTTAACCTTAAATCAGTGGAATAGACTTGAAAATTCTGAGACTGACCCTCAGCTATCTAATGAATCAATAATTGATAAAGGGGCAATATAATGAAGTTATCAAAGAAAACATCTTCAATAAGTGGTGTTTGGCAAACCAATCAATTGCTTGCAAGTAAGTTAACCTAGACTTTTCTTTAAGGTAATCTACAAAAGTCAAATAAATATAGAATAAAGACCTTTATTTCATAAATGAAACCATAAGGTATTTCGGGAAAAACTTAACAGAACACTACATTAAACTGAAGCTAAAGATATGTTCAAAAATGAAAAACATTAGCAAAGCATGTTAAAGAATTGGGGGTACTTTAAACTAAGAAGCTTTTGGACTTTAAAGAAATTGTAACTAGACACAAATACTATCCAGGAAATGGGATAACTGAATTTCCCAAAAATCCATCTGATAAGGGTACTGATCTACAAGGCATTGACAGAGCTTTTTAGGGAAAATAAAGTCTAAAACCATCAAAAATGGGACTAAGAAATACACAATTTTCCTTTACACAGATGGCAAATTGGCATATTAAAATAATATTCCACATCATTAGTCTTCTGGAAAATGCAAATCAGGACAACAATGAGATACTATTTCACCCTACAGAGACTAGCACACACCAAAAAGAACAAGAACAATCAGTGCTGGCCAGATGCTGGAAGAAAAGTTTTCTCATCCACTGTCATTGGGAATGCTGATTGGTAAAGCCTTTTAAAAAATGGATATTCCTCTAAAAACTAGAAATTATGCTTCCAAATGACTGAGAAATACCACTAATAGAAATTAACCTAGGAACTCAAAAACACAATGCTGGAAAGCCCTCTGCAATCTTATGTTAATCATCACACTATTCAAAATGGACAGAATATGAAAATAAGTCAAGTTCTCAAGAATAGATGCATGGTTAAAGAGGCTTGGTACATCTACACAAAGAATCCTACAGAGAAAATAAAATCCTAAAATTCACTTATATGTTAATGGTTATGTAAAGTATTATACTGAGAAAAATGACAGAGAAAGAGGGATAGATAATGTAGGAAGATAGATAGATAGATAGATAGATAGATAGATAGATGATAGATAGATAGATAGATAGATAGATAGATAGATAGATTGTACAGTAATCATATCAGGAGACAATAGAGATGAGATCTAGGAGAACCAGTCTTTGCTAGGAAGCTTGGCACAAAAGTGGGGAAATGAAGATAAAGCAGAAAAGGAACCACTATGGTAATAATAAATGGAAACTATCATTCTGAAAAATAATTGGATAATAAAAGGAGATAAAGTGTAGGAATAATAACCCTCATTAACATTATTGCAAAGAACAGTGACTAAAAGGGAATAAAAGAAAAAATGACAAAGAGCTTAGAGAGAGAGAAAGGAAGGAAGCGAGAAAGAGAAGAAAACTACCTCCAGAGGCTGTCAAGGGAGAGGGCTGAAGTAAAACTAGGGGCATTGGTATTGCTGGAAAATTTGCATTGGCCTAGTTTTTTTTTTTACATTGCATGACTGAAATTCAATCATAAACAACATTGGTCTGTGGAAAAAAATATTACGAACAACTTTATAGCCTTGGAGTTTAAACAAAATAATTAAAAATAAAAAAGTTAGGGGGCCGGGCGGTGGCGCTGCAGGTAAGGTGCCTGCCTTACCGCGCTAGCCTTGGACAGACCACGGTTCGATCCCCCGGTTCCCATATGGTCCCCCGTGCCTGCCATGAGCGACTTCTGAGCGCATAGCCAGGAGTAACCCCTGAGCGTCACTGGGTGTGGCCCAAAAACCAAAAAAAAAAATAAAAATAAAAATAAAAAAGTTAAAAATAATTTGTACAAGTAAAGCTAGTTCTGTATTTCTTTCAATGTTGGTAAAAGACAAATTGAATAATAAACTAAACCATACCGTCTAAAAATAAATAAAGACATAGAGAAATGGAAAAAAGCATTCTCTGTTAATGAATTAGGACTAGTGATATCATCAAATACACCCCAAACAGTGTATAAATTTAAGACAATACTGACAAGGTTCGATGTTTTTAAAATAATAGACCAAATGTGTATAAAATTCATATGAAACAAAAAAAAAACATTATTATCTAAAGCAGCCATCAGGGAAAAAAATAGGAGGCTTTATATTCCTAAAATTCAAAATGCAAAGTGATTAAAATCACATATGGTATAAAGAATGTTAGATTAATGAAATTGATTTGTGTAGATTTGCTACAAGCCATCAGGTAAGTGATTAATTAATCTTTAATAAACATTACAAATTTGCTAATTATATATTCATCATTAAATAAATTAATATCAATTAAAATTGTTATTGTTAATATTAATAATTACTAATATATTTTATAATGATAAACATTTAATAAAGGAGCAATAAATACAAAGTTGAACATGGAAAGTCCTCAAGTGGTGCTATAAAAACTGTTCAATTACTTGAAGTACATAAATTCTGGATTGTTTTAAAAAATATCATAGATAAAAGAAAATTTAAAATTAATTGAAGACCTTGATATCAGACCTGATTTGAAACCATGAGGGACATAGATGAACTCATAGGAATAAATATCCATGATATTTATTGAAGCTAACAACAGCTTCAAGGATGAAACACAACTAACCAAGCAAGTAGAGGAAAAAATAAACAATAAGGACTATATTAAACTAAGATCTATACCTCAAAAGCACTAATTGCTAGAATTTAAAAATTGACCACAAATTTGAAAAAGCCATTTATTTAATAACCATCTTATAGGGGGTTAATATCTCAGATATCTTAGCTTATGTAGGGTTTAACAAGAAAAAATCATCTATCATTATCAAAAATGGGAATAAAATATCAATGAAAATCTCCTCAGAGGAGAAATATTGATTAAAAAAGGCACATGAAAAAATTCTCCACAATATCAGAGAGATACAAATCAATACAGCAATACAGTATCATCTTACACCGCAGAAATTGGCAATCAAGAACAACCATTGCTAAAGTGTATATGAGGAAAAGGAAATTCATTCACTGCTGTTGGGAATGTCGACTTTTCCTGCTTTTTGGAAAAATAATTTGAATTTTTCTTAAAAAAAAAAAGCATCCTAAAAATTAACCCATACGCCCCAGAAATACCCCTACAGGAAATATAAACAAGGCCTCCCAAACTCAATGCAAAAAAAAAAAAAAAAGGCATCTTCAATCTTATGTTTATTGCAGCATTATGCACAGTCTCAAAATCTGCAACGCAAGACCCTGAGAACAAAGAAGTGGGAAAAAATGGTGGTGCATCTACATAACTGAACCGTTAGGAAAAAAGAATTCATGAAATTTGCATGTACATGAAGATTAAGCTGAATAAGTCAGAGAAAGAGGAATTGAAATGATCTACTTGAGATCATCTGTGAGACATAAAAATATCCCTTATAAGTGTTTGTATGCTCACAGACTTGAGAGGTGAGGGCCAGGAGGTCAGATCAATGGTATTAAAGTAGTCACAAAGTAGAAGGGGTAAATATATTTAGGACAGAAAAGGGGCAAATCTGACAATAGAAATGATCACTCTGGACAAGGATTGGGTGCTGAAAGTTATGATATATATACCTCTTCAGTAACAGCATTGCAAATACAATATAAAATTAAAAAAAATAGAAGAGAATGCTTGCGTGAGAGAGAAGTAAAAGAACAACAAATAAAACGAAAAGATAAACAAGAGAAGAAATCGATGGACAAGAAAAGAAAGAAGAAAGAAGAGGAGGAGAAAGGGGAGGAGGTGGAGAAGAGGAGGAAAAAGAGTAGGAGGAGGAGAAAGAGAAAGAGGAGAAAGAAGGAGAAAGAGGTGGAGGGGGAGAAGGAATAGGAGGAGGAAAAAGTAGAGGAGGAGAAAGTGGTGTAGAAGAAAAATGATGAGAAGTAGAAAAAGGAGAAAGAGGAGGAGGAAGAGGAGAAGAAAGAGGAGAGAGTAGAACGAAGAGGAGGAGGAGAAAGAAGAGGAGGAAGAGCATAAGGGGAGGAGAAGGAGGAGGAGCAGAAAGCGGAGGAGGAAAAAAGGAGAAGGAGGAGGAGGAGAAGGACGCAGAGGTGAAGGAGGAGAAAGTAGAGGAGAAGAAAGTGGTGTAGGAGGAGGAGGACGACGACGAGAAAGGGAAGGAGGAGTAGGAGGAGAAAGAGGTGGGGGAAGAGATAGAGGAGGTGGAAGAGCAGAAGGAAGAGGAGGAGGAGAAGGAGGAGGAGAAGAAGGAAGAGGAAGAGAAAGGAGGAGGTGGAGGAGCAGGAGAAGAAAGAGGAGTATGAGAAGGAGGAGAATGAGGAAGACAAAGTGGAGGAGGAGGAGAAAGTGGAGGAGGAGAGAAGGAGAAGGAGGTGGAGAAGGATAAACAGGAGGAGGAGGAGGTGGAAGTGGAGGAGGAGAAAGAGAAGGAGGAAAGGAGTTGGAGGTGGAGGAGGAGAAGGAGGAGGAGGTGAAGGAGGAAAAAAGGACAAGGAGGAGGTGAAAACGAGGAGGAGAAGGAGGAGGAGAAGAGAGAGGAGGAGGAGAAGGAGGGAGTAGGAGGAGGAGGCAGAGGAGGTGGAGAAGGTGGAGGAGGAGGAAGAGGAAGAAGAAGAAGAAGAAGAAGAAGAAGAAGAAAAAGAAGAAGAAGAGAAGAAGAAGAGAAGAAGAAGAAGAGAAGAAGAAGAAGAAGAAGAAGAAGAAGAAGAAGAAGAAGAAGAAGAAGAAGAAGAAGAAGAAGAAGAAGAAGAAGAAGAAGAAGAAGAAGAAGAAGAAGAAGAAATCACAGATGCTGGCAATTGTTGGGTGGAAGGGAATCTGGGGACACTAGTGATGGGAAATTGCACTGTTTAAGGGATGGGTGTTGGACGTTATATGACAAAGGAAATTATGAATAACTTTTAACTGTACATCACATTTTAATGAATAAGAGGAAATAAAGATCAGGGAAAATGAGACAGTTATATGTAATCAGATTTTCACTGTGTTAAAGCTTATTAACTTACAGCATTGTTAACATCTTGATTGAGCAAAGATATTTTAAATCATTAAGAGCTCTGGGTTTAAATAGTAGCTTTCAAAATTTTCACAAAATTTAGAAAATATTTCCAGTGTCATAAGCAACTTTAAAAAAAAAAAACCCTTCATGGGACCAGATTGGTAACACAGTGGGTATGACATTGCCTTGCATATGACCAACCTGGATTTGATCTATTGCATCCCATATAGCTCTGACCACCATGGGAAATGGCCTAGAAACCAAAGAAATAAAGAAATATAAAAGAAATAACTCTTCTGTCTTCTAATAAAGTGTACAGATATATTATAATACTTGACTCAACTGACACTGAATTTGAAGTTGTACCTACTGTACGAAGAAACATTTTAATGCAATAACATATTAAATTCCATATAACTTACAGCATAAGCTTTTTATACGTATTCCTACAAATATAGTTAATATGAATGTGTATTTTAAAGTAAGGAATAACTTTAGAGGCTGTAACTACAAGGTAACATTAATAAATATACAGAGAACACTGTAATTATATATAGAAATAATGAAGAATATAAAAAATAGATTCTTGTTTATCATGTAAAACACAGTTGAAAGCAAGACTTACTTAAAAAGTTACCTTATAAAACGTCCTAACCTATTATAATTAATAAAATATAATTAATAGGATATATAAAATATGTTGTGGATATGCATACTAAAATATTCTAAACTAGTTCCACATAATAATAGCTCTATATTTAGTAAAATTTCATTAGTCTGTATATATGTCAACAAAATAATTTGCATACTTAAAAATCCCCAAGTACTCATAAACATGATCCATTGTAATGCCTGAAATTATTCTATAAACAAAACCACATTAAGGAAACATTATAAACCTAGACCAAAACCCTTAGGAAGAGTTCTATTCCATACAACTGCAGAAGCTCATCCTTCAAGGAGTTTGCACATCCAAATTAAAAACATTGCTTATTTGAAAGTAGGCCAAATGAAAATGAAGTTCGACATGCAAAGATAGTATATTTCCCAAATTTTACACATTTCATTTGAATAAAAAATAAGAGAATAATGGCAGAAAGCAGTTAAAAGAGGTCACAAATATTTGTTATCAATTAAAAAAGACTATCCTTCTTCACGTATATTTTAATAGATGTTTTATATTACAGTGAATTCTCATGACTTGAGAACAGATAATGAAGTTGAACATGTCTATTTTTCACAACAAATCTAGAGAAAATCACCTAAAAATAACTGTTTTCAAGATTTGGTGTTTATAATTATCAAAATTGTCAGAAAGTCATTGGTAATGCATTGTGGTACCATAGAAAAAGTTTTAATTGAAATAATAAAATTAATGACATCACATACCATCACAACTACATGACTGCTTTCATATTTACATTTATTAATCATATTATTACATGTAGTAATTATGACACTCAAATAAATTTAGTAAGAATAATCAAAATAGGGGCCGGGCGGTGGCGCTGGAGGTAAGGTGCCTGCCTTGCCTGCGCTAGCATAGGAGGGACCGCGGTTTGATCCCTCTGTTCCCATATGGTCCCCCAAGCCAGGAGCGACTTCTGAGTGCATAACCAGGAGTAACCCCTGAGTGTCACTGGGTGTGGCCCAAAAATCAAAAAAAAAATAATCAAAATAAATTCTGACCATGTGACATCTGTAGACAATTAAGAAATTAATCTAGGGGCCCGGGAAATAGCATGGAGGTAAGGCGATTACCTTTCATGCAAAAGGTCATCAGTTGGAATCCTGGTGACCCATATGGTCCCTGTGCCTGCCAGGAGCAATTTCTGAGCATGGAGCCAGGAGTAACCCCTGAGCACTGCCGGGTGTGACCCAAAAACCAAAAATAAATAAATAAATTAATTAATTAATCTACAATATTTGCACAGCAGTACTAGACATACTTCTAAATGTCATTAGTGGTATTTTCAGAAAATAAAACTGCGATTATTTAATTTTCTATTTAAGATATATACACATATGGTAGCTGGAGTGATAATACATTGGGTAGGGGTCAATAGGACCAATAAACAATAAACTAGGGGCCAGAGAGTTACCATGGAGAACTGTTATTTGAATGCGGGCATCCCATATAGTCCCCTGAGTTTGCCAGGAATGATTTCTGAGTATAGAACCAGGAGTAATCCCTGAGTACTGCCTGATGTTACCCCAAAACAAATAAACAAAAAAGAATAAACAGTAAAACATATATAAGGTGAGAGTTGGTACATTTTATTTATATGTAATTGACAGACTAAACTGCAAAATTAGCATATGTAATTTAGTAATTTTTAAAAGAGGAATTGAATTTAGGGATTAGGTTTTACATCCCGAAGCTACTCCTAGTGCTATGGTCAGGAGTGACCCCTGACTATATAGCAGTAGACATTAAACTGGGTTTGTCACATACAAGGTAATAACATTAATAAACATGTACATTATCTTTTGTTCTGGGACTATAGAGATAGCACAGTGGTGGGGTGTTTGGTTTGCACACAGTTCTAATTTAATATGTTTTTAAATCGACATATACTCTTAAAATATCACTATCAGAATAATGTAAGTGATAATTGAGTAGAGAGTAATTTTATTTTTCTGTCTAAATAAAGATTAAAAACACCAATTTCACAGTTCATATGATCACTACTTCAAATCAATCATTTTTTTGCTGTGTGCCACTTACTTACAAAGCTTCAAATAGTTCTTTGTATTTGCTTATTACTCTATCTTTCAGTTCTGTTATATCATAAAGTGTTTATTAGACTAGTCAGTACATTTTCTCATGGGCATATTTCTGGCGGAGGACTACCCACCCTGCAATGGAAACATATAAGACACCTAGCGTCTAGTCAAAAGCAGTAATTCCTGGAATTGCTTTTAAATCAATAATTGACCATTTGGATAACAAGCAGATAAAACACTGTTGACTCAGTCAAGGTGATAGTTTTGTAACTGAAATACTCCATTTCATTTGTATTAGCTTGGAATTATAACAAATTTAGGGAATTTCATAAAAGTAAAGTTGCAGAAGGTCTTGGGGAGCTAAAATTGGTGTTAGTTTCCTGCTAATTGTGCTCATTTCCTGTTAATTTAAGACAGTTACAGCTAACAGGTTTTATTAAATGTATAAAGAATTAACTTTTATTTATAAAAATATAATAACTTTACTGAAATAAATTTAAAAAATTAAAAACAAATGACAACACTGGGGGTAGAAAGATTGTGCAAAGGGTGATGTCCTTGACCTGTATGTGGCCAAAACTAGTTCAAAATTTGAACTCCTTAAATTCTTTTGAGACATATTAGCATGATCCCTGAGTATAGAGCCATGAGTACCCCCTGGACACTGTGCTGTGATCCACAAATAAGATTAAAATAAAATCATTACAATAAAATCAACTACATATTTATTATCCCATAATATTTCTACATATTACTTTGTAATATATCTTTCTTAAATTTCTCTGAATCTAAGACATTATTGTTGTACTTGTTTCTATTAATCAGTTATGTTTTCTATAATTTTAAAATCACATGCATTGAAATGAAAATATAATATCGGGGCCCGGGAGATAGCATGGAGGTAAGGCGTTTGCCTTTCATGCAAAAGGTCATCGGTTTGAATCCCGGTGCCCCATATGGTCCCCCGTGCCTGCCAGGAGCAATTTCTGAGCATGGAGCCAGGAGTAACCCCTGAGCACTGTCGGGTGTGACCAAAAAAAAACCAAAAAAAAAAAAAAAAAAAAGAAAATATAATATCAAACTAAAGAACAATATTGTAGGAACTTTTAGGTACAGAACAAGTATACTGCTGAAAACTATACAATTCACGGAAGAATCATTTTTATAAAATAATCATCTGGCTAGGGACAGTGTTACCTCCCACTTGGGGGGGGCACACACCAGACGTGACTTTTACCTTCCTGGTGCAATGCTTTCATCCAAAATAATTATTTGCCAAAAGGCCTACTTCAAGAAGTCAATCATTTGACCGTTAGCGTGGATTATTGGCTGTAACTCCAACATGGCTGTGACATTACATTTTCTCTTTATTTTGGCCACTATTGAAATCCGGCCTCAGTTTTTCCTGCAGACAAAGAAATGTTGGTACCAAAAAGTCTCCTGCTGGCTAGTCTACTTGTCAATCTCACTTCTAGTATAATCTGGAGCCAGCAGCTTGTTTTATCTGTCTAGTTTTGAAGGTAATAATTATTTCCGTCTCTCCAAAATAAATTTTCCAACAACCAGATAAATACCATAAATATTTTCCCTCTTTCCTCTCGGTTTCTTGAAAAACTGTTATTTTCTGTTTACCCAAAAATATCTATACCTTTTACCTCCAGCAGAGTTCTTTTCCACAATAGAAAAGACATTTTGATATGCAAATTCTAGACCTGTTTCCCATTGCTCTCCTACTCTTTGACTACACCCTGCATTCCTAGCCTGTGCTTAGAAAAGTCATCTGCTGGAAAAAAAAAAAAGTCACTCGTCCCTTTGATGAGGGTCCCCATGCATTTTGTGTGGTCTCATTTCATTTCATATTTCATATTTGTACACTTCGTGTTTCCCATCTATTCCCATCGGAAATTTATCTGACCCACTAAGGTTTTTGCTTAGGGATGCTAACGCTTCTGCAGCAGGACAGAGTGGTAGTCTAGCAGATAGGGTGCTGAACACTGACTGGTGTGTACAAAAACAACAGAGCAATTGACTGACTCATTATCAATAATGTGGACTAAAAAAGATTGAGAAAACCTGAATTACAGTCAAATAATATTTTGGGGGGGTAACACCTGGTGATGCTCAGGGATTACAGGAGGCTATGCTCTTAGGCTTAGGGGACCATATGAGATGCTGGGGTATCCAACCCAGGTACATTCTGGGTCAGCTGGGTTCAAGGCAGATACTCTACCACTGCATTATTGTGTTGGCCCCCTAAAATTTAAATTGCTTAGGGACCAGATAGGTGGCATAGCAGGTAAAGCTCACCAATACTCAGGTTCAGTATCCAGCACTATATATGATCTTCCTTGAGTATCAGCAAGAGTGATCCCTGAGCAATGCTAGCATTGTAAAAATATATAATCAAGGCTTCATATTTGAATATTCCTTAATTTTTGCAGTGCTGAATATTAAATTCAAGGCTCATGTATAGATGCAAACACTACTGCTGAGCAACATAGCTGGTTCACATATTTAAATTTCATTTTTAATTATTTTCATTATAATTATATAGTTTAAAATTTCAGGTAATGTGATTAAAATACTATAAAATTTTTAAATTTTAAGTAATATTCAGCTCACTAGACAATATATTAGCATTACTTTTAATATATTCCTAAATTCGTGTATTAAATATTTCACAGTTATAATACATAATTTTCTTTCATTTATAATGGTTATATTACATAATAATATATTTTAAAAAGTCACTTAATCTGATCTCTTCACTCAAATTGGTTGAATATTCACATTAAATCTTAATGACATAATGTGACCATTACTGATTAATTAGAATTTTTTAATCAGCTATATTTAAATATATATAATTTATTCTAGATCACTTTAACTTTGCCGAAAATTTTAGAATAGTTATTTTCTGTATTCTCTATCCATAGCACATAGAATGTTCCCTATCAGTTTTCTCACCAGAAAAGTATACTTTTCACAATTGATGAACATATATAAACTGACATCACAATTATTCAGAGTTATAGTCTGCCTTGTGTTTCAGTCTTGTATTCAATCACATTCTGAGTATGAGTAAATATACAATGAATACATAATCACTATATAATCTGATATGATAGAAAATTAACCTCAAACTCTAAAAATCCCTTTAATTCCACTATACATCCCTACTACATCTTGATGGTCATCTGGTACATTTTTATTGGGCTTCATAATAAAAATGTTCCCCAAATTCATAACAACTTTATGTATGTTTTATTTTTATATGGATACTTTTTAATTAAAATACATTTTTAATGAAGCTTTCTGTGTTTATGCTTATTTTAGTTTAAGGAAGTTAAGGAATCCTGATTAGAGAAATGTTAAGAGAAAGAAAGAGAAATAGGTATTCTTTGGTACAAAATGATTGCACAACTTGTAGTGTGTTTGCTTTGCACGTGGCAGACTGGGTTCTATCCTTTGAATCCCTTAAGGTCCCTTGAGCCTGCCAGGAGGTTCCTTAATACACAGCTGGAAGTAGTAACTCCTGAGCACTGCCAGTTGAGTCCCTTCTCCCCATAAAAATAGAAGAGAAGAGAAATAGATGGTCAGAGGTTTTGTTCTTGTTGTTGTTGTTGTTGTTGTTGTTTTAATTTTGGGGGGCATATCCAGAGGAGCTCAGAGGCTACTCCTGGCTCTGTCCTCAGAAATCATTCCTGGCAGTCTCAGAAAAACCTTATGAGATACCAAGTATTGCACTCATGTCCATCTGGGTCAGCCCCATTCAAGGCAAATGCCCTTTGTACTATTGCTCTGGTCCATATGATCAGTGTTTTATTTTTAGCTGCTTTATAATTTCTTTGTTCTATTTGTAACTTTCTTATTTATTAAGATTAGTCTGAGATATTTTTGTTTTATTGGTGGTGTAATTATTCATCTTGTTTTATATTTTAATTAATCCTGATTCATAATAATCTTTTCTTTTGGTTTTTGACTCATAATAATCTTACAATTTGAAATTGAATTCCTTCTTCAGGGGTCAGAGAGATAACACACTGGTAAGGCATTTACCTTGCATGCGGCCAACCCAAGATAGATTGGGTTCAATTCCTGGCCATCCCATTGGCTCCCACACTTGTCAGGAGCAATTTTTTTAAATAATTTTTATTGTGACCAAAGTGAATTACGAATATTTCACAGTAACATTTATGGTACACAATGGCAATGAATCAGGTCCATTCCCACCACCATGTTGTCCTTGCTCCACTACTGTTCACAGCATGCATCCCATATATTACTCATTTTCCCCCTGGACTGCTAGTATAACTGGTTTCCTCTGTGTATAACTTGTTGTAGATTGGGTATCTTGAGTCTGTTGTCATTGACTTTGGGTTTGGTGTTTAAGTCTGATCATTTTTATTTTCACTCAATGCTCATGCTCAATGTTCGGTCCTGGTACCATCCACTTTTTTTCTCCCTCAATTTATAAGGCAGAACAAGATGATTCAAGTTATGTGGTTCTGTTGGGAAAAAAAATGGGAAGAGTCCATCTAGAGACTATAAATATTAATTTTAAAGAATAAATAGAAAAAATAAGAAAAACAAAAAGCAAAAAAACAAAACCAGCAACAACAAAAAAAGCACAATTCCAACAAAAATAACCAACAAAATAATGACTACCAAACAAAAAAAAAGGATTATAAAAATAGTAAAAAGGAAAAAAAGAAAAAAAAAGAAAATAGAAGGATGGAAGGAGGGCTAGTGTAGCAAATTTTTATGCCTTTTTTTTTTTTTTTTTGCATAGGCACAGAAGTTTTGGGGAAATTAGAAGGAAAATTCACTTGGTCCTTAATATGCAGGGTTTTTCTACCCCTGAAGCATACTGTCATGAGAACAATTACAGGCTCCATATATCCTCATTATCAAACCACATTTTTTAATGGACCCAGGAAACTGTCCAATCAGTTTTGGGTGATGAAATCAGGTGTCTGTAGCAAGAGATCTTGGTATTTGCACAGGTTTTGGAATGAAGTCTAGTATAGAGATTTCCTTTATGGTTCTAGAAAAGTTCTGTTCTATCATGGTCATTGTAATTAGTCTTCTTAATTAGTGTCCTTGATTTTTGCACAGATCCTAGGACAAAGCCTAGGATAGTTTTTCATTATGGTTCCAGAAGTTCTGCTCAGTTGCGGTTGTCAAAGTCAGACCTGTGGATTTAAAAATCTTGATTTTAGTACAAATTCTAGGCCAAAGCCTAGGCTAGGGTCTATCTTATTGGACCCAAAATAAGATCCATCCAGTCTTGGTTGTCAAAGTCAGTCTTCTGACTTAGTTATCTTGTTTTTTTGCATAGATCAAAGATTGACATCTTCTGATTTCATCTTACCATTAGGTGATGAATAGGGCAACTTACTCGTAGATCAAGTTGTTGCTGTTTTGTAGCTATCACGATGTCATATCAAAATGGCCCAAGTTGGTCTCAGAGCTGTAATAGGAATTTCCCAGGGAAAGTTTGGTTCCTGATGTTGTTGCAGGGAATTGTGTTGGTTCTACATTTGAAATATGGGGTTCTGATTGGATGGTAACTCTCTGATCACATGGAGTCTAAGTTGTGTCCACATGACACATATTCAGAGTGGGAGGTGCCTCTGTATTATAAATTGTATGGGTTTTTTCCCCTAGCAGATAAGACTTTATTTTTACACATAAAATTCCCCCCTTTTTAGTATGACTTTTCAAAAAGGAATGGTGCCATATTATATTTCTTGTGCATTTGGGGGTAAGAATGACAAACTATACATATATATTTTCTTTAACTTCACCTATTTTTGTTTTGATTGGTACAAAAACCTAGAAGAAAAAGTCTTGCTAGGGATAAAGACTCAGGTCAAACCCAGGGCATAGAGACTGTATGGCCTATATTTCTTACCTCTAGGAGCAATTTCTGAGCACAGAGCCAGGAGTAGAGTAATCCCTTAGCATCGCAGATGTACCCCAAAACCCAATCAATTAATAAATAAATAAAATGCTAAAAATAAATTAAATTCCTTCTTCAGCTTTTGATGTTTGAATTTATATAATTTGAATTTTTATTAACTATGTTGAATTTATCTTACTGAATCATTGTGAATATTTTAGGATATATTAAATATTTTAGTATACATTTAGTCTTATATTTTTCTAGCTTATATTTCATCTTGTTCTTGGTATTTAGTATTATTTTTGTTCTATTTAGAGTAAAGTTTTATACTTATAAAGTGAGATTTTTGTTTATTTCCTTGTGGACCACACCAGAGATGTTGAGGGCTTAGTCCTGACTCTCTATTTATGAATCTTCCTATGTAGTTCTGGGTGCCAGATAATGAATGAAAGGTCAGAAGTGCCCCAAATAGGAAATATAATCCCTTTTTAACTTTTTTACTCCAACCTCAACTTATAAACCAATTTTGAAGTGTATTTGTATTTAATAGAAAAACATTGCACCAATTTATTCTCAAAGTCAATGTTTCTCAAGACAGTATGGTTTTCTTTGTGTGTATGATGTTTCTATTTCATTTTATTTAAATTGTTGTGATTTGAAGTCCTTCATTTTTAGTTTCAAATATTTAATGAATCATGGACCAATCTTACAGTCAATTACACTCTCTTCACCTATGTTGCCCAAGTTCATTCCATACAACACCTCCTTCCCTAAACCCTGCCAGTACAAAAGGCCCATTTAAAGTTTAGATTGTTAAAACTTGGATCTCTTGATTCTATTGTTGCTGCCTTTGGCTTGGATATTTAGTTATCTCCTTTTGTAACACTACTAGTGCACCTGAAGCCAATTGGCCCCTAGCTCCCAACTTTTCATATTTGTGCTTCTCCTCTTACATTCATGTTCTTTATTTTTTCTCCTCGCTATTCTCTGGGGCCAAGAGTGTTTAAGACAACTCTCATTCAGACCACTGCATTTCTTCATGCAGTATTCTAAATACCACATATAAGTGATAGCATTTTTATATATGATACTTATCCTTCTTCTGCATTACTTCATCTAACATATATTTCAGTTTCATCTATGCTGCAGCAAGTGGCATGACTGCATTATTTCTAACAGCTATGTAATATTCCATTGCTTATGTGTACCACAATTTCATAATCCACTTGTCTCTTTTTTGGACATCTAGGTTGATTCTGAGTCTTAGCTATTGAACTGAATACTGCCATGACTAGTGGTGTGCATATGTGCATATATTATCTTTTTGGATTAATGTTTTTCTATCCTTCAGATAGATATCTAGAAAGGAGATTGCTGGTTGGATGGCAGCTTAATTTTGAGTTTACTGAGAACTCTCCAATCTATTTTCTATAGGTCTCATACCAGGGAGCATTTCCCTAGCAAAGGATGAGTTTCTTTCTTGCCATATTCCTCAATGCAGAAGTTCTCATTATTTTTTGTTTGTTTGTTTGTTTGTTTTTTGGGGGGGCCACACACAGTGACGCTCAGGGGTTACTCCTGGCTATGCGCTCAGAAGTCGCTCCTGGCAGGCACGGGGGACCATATGGGAACCGGGGGATCGAACCGTGGTCGGTCCAAGGCAAGGCAGCAGGCACCTTACCTCCTGTGCCACCTTCCAGCTCCCTTATTTTTTTATATGGGCCATCTGTGATATCTCATTGTTGTCTTGATTTTTATTTTCCTAAAGTTAAGTCTTTTTATGTTGGCCATTGGTTTGTCTTTCTTAGAAGTGTCCATTTTTCTCCTCATTTTATTTAATGGACATTTTAAGTTCTGTGAAGTTAATCTTTTTGTTTTGTTTTGTTTTGTTTTGTTTGGGTCACACCCAGTAGTGCTAAGAGATTACTCCTGGCTCTATGCTCAGAAATCGCTCCTGGCAGGCTTGGGGGACCATATGGGATGCCGGGATTTGAATCATTGTCCTTCTGCATGCAAGGCATGCTTTACCTCCATGCTATCTCTACAACCTCTAGTTTATCTTCTTTATTACTTTGTATATACTAGATATAAAATGTCTATCTGATGTGTTGAGTGCAAAATTTTTCAACCGTTAAGTTACCCATCTTTAATTTTAGCCCATGTTCAATGTAGTCCCATTATTCAGGTTTGATGCTCCAGTCTTTGCCAATGGCATTCTATCATCAAATAACTTCATTGAGTCCTAAATCTTGGAATGTACTGCCTATGTTTTCTTAAATATACTTTATGAATTTGAATCTAATTTAAATTGAATTTAATTTTTTGTAATGTGTGAGATAGCGATTGAACTTTATTTTAATTTTTACCCCATCTCTTTGATTGATCTTTAATTTTTTCATGGGATTATATAATGGTTTCAACAGCATTTGTTGAAAAAACTATCTCTATTCCATTTCAAGTTCTTGGCGCCTTTGTTAAAGATTTATTGACCATATTCTTTGGGGGTACTGATTTTCTGACCAATTGATTTGAATGTCTGTCTTTGTTCCTATACCATACTTTTTGTTCACCATGGCTTTGTAGTATAGACTCAAATTCTGTAACAGTATATCTCTCAATTTCATTTTTTTTTAATTTTGGATTTTGTTACCTGGGTTTATATGGTTCCACACAAACATTATAATTAATTGTTCTAAGAACAAATCATAGAATATATTATCTGAAACTTAATAAGGCTTGAATTAAATCTGTAGAATAATTTAGGTAAAATTTATTTTGATGATAATTGATTCTTACAATCCATGAGTAAGGAATGTTCTTCCATTTCCTTGGGTCATGTTCAATTTGTTTCTGAAGCATTTTTTAAGTTTTCATACTATAGTTGAGAAGTCTCTCACCTCTCTTGTGTGGTTAATTTCTAGGTACTTGATAGTTGTGGAAACTATTTTAAATAGGATAAAATCTTAATCTTTTTCTACTCTGAGTTGTTACTTGTATAAACTGTTTTTTGTATATTGATTTTCTATAACTGCCAATTTGCTGTTTTGTTTTATTGTTTCAGAAGCTTTTTTGTGGACTCCTTAGCGTCTTCAATGTATACCATCATGTCATCTACAAATAGAGATTTTACACTTCCTTTTTTCATAGAGATGAGAGGTTTACTTCCAACTTTAGGTTAGAAGTTTCTTTCATTTGGTAGTTTAAATATGTCATTCCAATCTTTTCTTACCTGGATTGTTTCAAACAGGAGATCTGACTTAATTTTTATTGTCTATCCTTTAAACTTAAAGTTTTTTCTTCTCATTTAATGCTTTAAAGAACCCATATCTCTGTTGTTTTGCTATTTGGATTATTATATGTCTTGGTGTTGTTCTGTTAAGGTCTATAGTTCGTTTCATGCTCTTTTTGCCTCTTGAATTTATACAGCAGAATATTTTCATAGAGTAGGAAAAGTTTTCTGCTATTATTTCCCTCATTACTGTTCTTCCCCCTTTCCTTTTTCCTCCCCTCTGGATTTCCAATAATATAGATATTATTTATTTTGCCTTTGTTCATTAAATACTTTACATTTTCTTCCATTGCTGTGTATCTACTTTAGTTTTTACTTCTTTATTAATGCTTGTTTGTATTTTATCTTCAAGTTCATCTTTGCAGTTCTCCACTTATGTAGTTCTACTATGATAACTTGCTAATATGTTTTTTAATTTGGTCAATTACATTTGTATTGACTCCTAAATCTACTGAAAAAGTTCTTTGAATTGGTTGAATTGTTCATCTATATATTACTTAATTGTGCAGGCTACTGACTTCCTGATTTCTGTTGCTAAAACATTAAGTGTTCATTTTAGCTCCTAACCTATAAGGCTCTGGCCTTTTGATAGACTTGAAAATTTGCCAGTTTCTCTCCATATCCAAAACTGAAGTTATCTTCCTTAGTTTCACATTGTTCTCTTCATCTAGAGGGTTTGAATCCTGGAGTTTCAAATTGTTTAATAAAGTGATCTATGGAATCTAATGTAAAAGATAACACTTAAGCAGGGGTCTCAAACTCAATTTACCTGCTGACCACAGGAGGCAAAGTCGGGTGATCCTTGAGTGCAAAGTCAGTAGTAATCCTTGAACATTGGTGGGTGTGATCCAAACAACTAAAACAAAACAAAACAAAACAAGATTCCTCTAGGGCAGGGCCACAAAATGTTGCATGGAGGGCCACAAATGGCCCCCAGGTCATGAGTTTGAGAGCCCTGCTTTAGAGATTATTCCTAAACATATGAGTATAACTAAGTATGATAAAAAATATTGCTAATTAATTAATTGTTTTTTTTAAACTGAGTTTTGAGTTATATATTTTCTTTTTTTTTTGTCCCCTAAATTCCCAATACAGACCAGGCAAGGGTCTGGGTTGAGGTGTATATGGGGTGCATTTACTGTACCTCCTCTTTCTATACAGTCAGTGTGAAGAACACAGCCTGTGATAAGAATTGGGAGGCCTTATTTTTTTCTCTTTCCATTTTTTTTTTATTTTATTTTTTTTTACTTTTTTTTTCACCCCCCTTCATCAGTGCAAGTTCCCCACCATCAATGTCCCAAATCTCCCTCCCTCCCATCCCACCCCCACCTGTACTCCATACAGGCTTTCGAGATCCCTGGTTCGTGAATATGATTAAGATAGTTCTCTGTGTAGTTATTTCTATAGCTGCACTCACCACTCCTTATGGTGAGCTTCATGAAGTGAGCTGGAAGTTCCAGCCCTCCTCCCATTATCTCTGAGGATTGGTGCAAAAATGACTTACATTTTTCTCAGAAACCATAGATGAGTGAGACAATTCTACGTCTCTCTCTCTCCCTCTGACTTATATCACTCAGCATAATAGATTCCATGTACATCCATGTATATGAAAATTTCATAACTTCATCTCTCCTGACAGCTGCATAATATTCCATTGTGTATATGTACCACAGTTTCTTTAGCCATTCGTCGGTTGAAGGGCATCTTGGTTGTTTCCAGAGCCTGGCTATCGTGAATAGTGCTGCAATAAATATAGGTGTGAGGAAGGGGTTTTTGTATTGTATTCTTGTGTTCTCAGGGTATACCCCTAGGAGTGGAATAGCTGGGTCGAATGGGAGTTCAATTTCCAGATTTTGGAGGAATCTCCATATTGCTTTCCATAGAGGTTGGACTAGACAGCATTCCCACCAGCAGTGGATAAGAGTTCCTTTCTCTCCACATCCCCCCCAGCACTGATTATTCTCATACTTTGAGATGTGGGCCAATCTCTGTGGTGTGAGGTGGTATCTCATTGTTGTTTTGATTTGCATCTCCCTGATGATTAGTGACGAGGAGCATTTTTTCATGTGCCTTTTGGCCATTTGTATTTCTTTTTTATCAAAGTATCTGTTCATTTCTTCTCCCCATTTTTTGATGGGATTAGATGTTTTTTTCTTGTAAAGTTCTGTCATTGCTCTGTATATTTTGGATATTAGCCCCTTATCTGATGGGTGTTGGGTGAATAGTTTCTCCCACTCGGTGGGTGACTCTTGTAT
>PVKC010007388.1:0-29745 GCA_004027635.1 Crocidura indochinensis
AAATTACATTGCTGAAAAACTGAAGCACAGTGATGTTAAATAACTGAATGAAGGCTAACCCAGCCAATAAGTAGGTGTGATGGGTTCGATGGGGTTTATTTTCCACCTGCCAGTGCTCTCTCAGTAAGTTTTTAGCTGCCCAGAAGACTTGGCAAACTCCTATTGGTGGAAACCTCCTTGTCATATGTCACGAAACTGTCTTTGATCCTGTGCTGTCGTAGACATTTGCTCAGACTTATGTGTACAAAATAGCCTGTTTGTATTAACCAGGTATCAATCCAGAGAAGAGCAAAGAAGAAAACAAACAACAATAATTTTAAACATTACTCTGTGTAAACTTAAGAGTGAACTAGTAGTGTCTGGCATTAAGGCTATATTAGATGATCAAATCATTGTCATTTGTAGTTGTAGCTTTTGCAAGATGAAGTCTAGTGAGATGTTCTGAAACAATATTTTACAGGACCCTTTAATTCCTTAGTAAATTTCTGACAAAAAGTAAGAGCTTAAAAGGGCTTTACCTTTCCCATAGCATAGTTTCACTAATCCATTCATATGGAGGTTTATGTTAGTTTTCTGTTAGTTTCAGAATTTTCCTTTGTTTTTGATTAATACAAGTGGCGCTACTTGATGAAGTGTAAAGAACTCTTGTGACCACTTAGAATACTTAAAATGCACACTATGTAGCTCAGAATCTTTATTCAAATTAGTATCTTTTTCTTGAGCATATTTTTCAGCAAGCAAAGGAAAAGTACCAGGAGAATTAGCATCTTTTTTCTGCAGTAATTAAGAAGGTTAGAATTCGCATTTTATTCCTCTTTAAAGAGGAGAGTATTTATTTCACAGGTGAGAATAAACAAACTTTAGGGGAGGAAAAGCCCTCCACAGTTGATAGAATGAAGAGAATAATCCTCGGAGCAGGCTTGGGGACCATATGGGATGCCCGGTTCGAACCTGGATCTGACCCAGGTCAGCTGCGTGCAAGATAAATAATGCCCCACAGCTGCGCTATAGCTCCTGCCCTATTCAGAACTCTTTCTACTAAGATCCATAATCTCTTTTTTATGAACAAAGTAGATACTATTCTCCTCCATTGTGCTGTGGACGTAAATACATGTCTATTTATTCTTATGAAGTTAAATTACTGAATAGCCACTCCAGAGTGTAGTTTTTGTTTGTTTGTTTGTCTGTCTTTTTTAACATTAAGTTTTTACTTTTAGATATGCTGTTTAGAATTGAAATCGAAACTTTGAATTCATTTTCTCGCCTTAAATCTTTATTATCCTATCCTGACCAATTCAGCAAATATTTGTTGTCTTAACAATATTGATTGAATCCATCTTTTGAAAAAATCTTCAAGCTCTGCCACAATTCCGGATTACAAACTATCTGAAAATTCTTCCTTTATTTTTGCATCTCTAAATGTGATTAGTTAGTCTTGCTTCTTGGGTAGGCATAGATTTGCTTGGAAATGTTCTTGGTAAACAATTAAAGGGGACAAAGTATAAACAATTAATTTCAACAAGGCTAAATTTGAAAATGACACTTTAATTCTCAACAAATAAGGACCAGGGAGATGTCTTAGAGAATAAGGGCACCTGATGTCTATGCAGGAGTCCTTGTTGAACCCTCATATCATATGGTGGCCTATCACTTACTAGAAATGGCCCAAGGTGAGAGTGGACTCTGATTACCTCAAATTAAACATATATGTACATATAAGCACCATGCACATGTACACACATATATACATATATATGTATATACATATATATACATATACATATATACACATGTATACATGTATATATAATTACTATATATATGGTCTAGGATATACATAAGTAATTCGCTTCTGACCTATCAGTTTTTGAGAAAATGTAGAATGAATATTTGCAGCCTTGAAAACAATATATCACCTATCTGGCTCATCATTAGATTTTACAATGATGTGTAAGTGCAGTGTAATCCAAGTATATTACTAATACATTTCTGAAAATAATTGTTAAATGCTCTCATAATTATGTAAATGACAACCAATACTTTCACTGTAGAGTTTAATTGTACAAAGTTGATTTTCACTTTCATTGACTCCTACATTTCTCTACTAGAATTCTGATAAATATTTCCACATGTCTTAATTTATATCTGTACTTGCAGTTACTTCTGCTACTCTGTATTTTTAGTATTGAAGTAATAATAAAAACAGTCATCCATGGTACTGAGGGCAACAGATGTCAACTCCTTGACTTGGTGCCTCTTTGTCAAGGGATGTTTGAGGTCTGGAAAGGTGAGTTTTATTCTGAGAGGAGCTATTTTAGATCTTGCTTCTAAAATAGTCATCATTCTTATTATTACGTCTTCCGTGCATTTGGCCTATATAAATACTTAAATATATTTCCTTGAGTAATAAGCACTATGACTCCAACTACCTGCTATCAAGTAGTTCTTGCTGAAGGACATTTAATAATCAGAGTAATAACTATAATAATTATAATAAGTATTTAATAATCAGATATTTAATAATTCTAAAAGTTCTCTAGAATAGTTCTAGAAGTGTATGGGAAAGTATACTTAAGAAAAACTAGTCCCTTGGGGGACCAGGCAGTGGCGCTGGAGGTAAGGTGCCTGCCTTGCCTGTGCTAACCTAGGACTTAACGCGGTTTGATCACCCGGTTCCCCATATGGTCCCCCATGCCTGCCAGGAGCGACTTCTGAGCGAATAGCCAGGAGTAACCCCTGAGCGTTACCGGGTGTGGCCCAAAAAAACAAATAAACAAAAAAAAACAAAAAACAAAAAACAAAAACTAGTCCCATTATGAGTAAACTAGTCACATTATAACTAGTCACATTATAAATAAAATTTATTGTTTAAAATGCATTATTTAAAATTCACTTATTGTTTGATGTTTTATATTAATGCTTCTTTTATTAATAATTCACAATTGTTTTATTTATAATAAAATAATATTTATTTATAATATAAGAAGTAGTCACATTATAAATAAAATCCATTGTTTCTGTTCAGTGTTGTTTTCTATGAATCTCTGGTTACTTTAACATTATCTCAATTGCTAATCTTGGGTGAACTTATTCATCATTTGGTCTTTTGTCTCTGTAAAGGAAGCACAAAGCACGAGGCTTATTCCTCATGTCTTCTCTAGAATTGTTTGTTTTCTAGAGTTCATGACTAATTTGTTAAGCAATTGTCATTAAGCAAGACAATTTGAAGTAGCTGCTAAACAAAAAAAAATTCAGATGAACTTACATATAAAATGAGATTTAATAGAAAGCAATATGTTTCTTCACTAGAATCAATTGCTGACATTTTTTTCCAGTAACATCAACCTATCTCCCTACTTAGCTGTGCTCATGATATATTTGAGCAAATTGGCCTGGGAACTCACCCTCTTGTTTCAGCTGCTAAGGAATGGCTGATCCCTTATGACCTCCACTGCCTGTGGCTGGTTTTAGTAGAATGGAACAACTCAGGTTGGATCCTTGATAAATACCCCCAATGGTGGCCCGTAAGTGGCTCAGGAAAAGCAACTGTATTAATACTAGCTAGTAATTTATTGGCAGTTTTGTGTGTGGCTCAGGAAAAGCAACTGTATTAATACTAGCTAGTAATTTATTGGCAGTTTTGTGTGATAGCATATTTACTGAAAGGAGGCCTGCCAAAATATTCAGGTAATAGCAGGAACCCATGATTTCCCAACCAGCCATAAAATAGAAATCAAATGCCTTTTCTGTCCACTGTCACCTCCCCTCCACCCGCTGCTTGTCCTCAGTCCTCAGACAAATTGTAGCACATGCCACAAATTGCAGAGGGAAAATCAAACTCAATTTCGCAGTACAATGAAGTGCATTTTGGTCTTGTTGTGTCCACTGACATATTGATCCCAAGAAGATTGAAATGATCAGTATATTCTGGGATTTTTTTTATAAATAAAAATGTGTAACAATGCATTCTGTAAAGAGAAGTTAACCTAACATTTATGCGGCTTTACATGATGCAGGAACTCTAGGGGGCTAATGTAGTAAAACATTGCTCTGTTCTAACAGTCACTGCTTAAGAGGTCACATTTCTTTCCCTCTAGAATTACTGCCCTGAAGACAAATGGTTTCCTAATCCAGGTTCATTTAAAGTGCAGCTGATCATTTCACAGCTAAAAGGAATTTTCAGTAGTGAGAAGAGGAGGGGGAACCTCACGAACAACACCTGATCTTGGCCCTTTGTAAAATTGATGTCAGATCTATAATACCATAAGTCTGACACTCCATCAAATATTTTCTATTTAACCTGAAAGGAGACTAAGCCAAATCACTTAGATATCTACAACTTTGATTTGCAAAGCACAGTCGTTGCAGCCTCCCACAACTGCTCCAGGACTGCACAATTCCTCACGTCTAGAGATGAAGTATTAAGAAACAGCACAACTTCATCATGAGATGATGATGGAATTTTAAGAATCACTATAAAACATCCAGGAGTCTGGGAAGCTAAAATTCAACTTGGCAGGTGGAATGGGTAGGAAGAAACAAAAAAAAAAAAGAGAAAGAAAAGAAAAAAAGAAGTACTAAATCTGTTTTTTCAGGTAGGCAGAATTTCAGTTGTTATGACAACACGATGACTTTCTAATTATGACTTATTAGAGAAATATTAAAATTTTCTCTGCAACTAAATGCAGAACATCATTCCTTAATATGTGTTGTCCTAGAACTCATATAATATGACTGCAAACATGACTCAGTACTCCTTACCAGGGGCAGACTGGGCACAGACTGAGAACACTACTCATGAAAACACACAGACATATTTGAGTAGGCATTCATGCCCATTTCAAAGGTTCCAAGCAGAAGAAGCCTCTTGCTTGGCATGATCTTTAAAAAATCATAGCACTGCCTCTCATTACCATATTCTAACGTAATTAGTCAAACTAAAGATAAATTCATTAGTAATCACATAGTCCTTTATTGTGAAATTTAGAGCAAAATTATTTGAGTTCTTTTTTTTCCAAGCCGACAAGAGAATGACTTTCCTTCATCAATCAGTTTGACTAAAGTAATGATTTTCTTAGAATTAAAATTTGTTGAAAGCTCTAAGTATTTCATCTTTTAGGCTAAGAAGCATGTAGTTAATGTCACCGCTAATACATTTGTCAGTCTGCTAATTTTCTTTTTCTATTAGAATAAGTAAACACCAGTCTGTTCTTAAAAGCATACTATTTACCATGTGTCAGGAGCAATGCAGGAAGAACCTATTTGAAAATCATGAGGTAAGACATTATGAAATGAACAGGAATCATGGGGAGATAATGAAGGAGAAACATACAAGGGAAAGGCTTTTAATAATTCCAAAATGATGGCAAGTTTGCATCAAGGTGGGTAGGGGAGGATGGCATTTAAAGGGGAACTATAAAAAAATCAATCCAAAAAATTAAGGCAGAGCTATTGAAAAATACAAAGGAGATGGTTCATAAGAAATAGTTCAAATTATAAAAGAACAATAGTTAAACAAAAGAAGACTCATAAATATACAATGGAAAAAAAAGAAAGTGAACTCTTCCCCACAAGGCACTAGATCAGAGTTCTTCAGTTATAACTACTATTTTAGAGAATAGTCTATTGAGACAAAAAAGATTTTTTTCATCTTTTAATGCACTCATTTGTGTTGTACTGTATCTGATTTTAGATAGTCTTAGATAGTCTTTTTGGAACCATAAGAAATGGTAACTGGAAAATAACCAGGTCAATGCTTCATTCTGTCTATTTTCAGAAGTTAATACTGAAACTAGAAACTTTGGAGTCATTTAGTTAGCATCAATGCCTGGATCATGGGTTGATTTCAAAATTTTGTTTTAGAAAACAAATATCACAGCCACAGTAGAATTATCATTTAAAAGGGACATTATATTATCATTTTCATCTTTTTCCCCTTCTCTATAACTGATGCTTATTTAAAAAAAACCTCTTAACTTCAAGTAGAATAGCCAAGAGTGAAAAGCACTCTAGTACTTTCATTTTTTGATGTTATAAAATTGGTATTTCTTCATGTAAAAACCTCTTACCTTTTCTCATTACTATGTGAAAAAAGAACACTCTCAAGGAAATGTTTTCCTCAAGTTAGAATTATTACAGATGTTTTCCTAATTTCATCAGTTTGGGAATAATTTAATTTAATTGTTTTTTATTTGTCTTTGATTTTGTCATTAAGTAAGTTAGAAAGAAACTAAGATGTGCAAATGAGTTCATAAAATTTCAAAATTCATGCCTCTGCAGTTAAAAAAGGAAAAAAGAGGGATCATTCACTGTGAAACTAGACTTAAGAGACTTCAATATGCTACTTAAAATTTTTTGTGTGTGCATGCTATAATTTTATTATTTTCACAATGAAGGTGAGAAAGAAGTTACTTTTAAAAGTGGTTTTGAGCACAAATAAAAGCTACAAGTGTTCAGAAGAATGTCATTCAAAGGCACACATTACTCAAAGCTTAATAGATTGTTAATACAGTTGATCTTTGGACTATAAACTGGGAAGATGGTGAATCTACTGTCTACTGATTTTTGGATTTTTCTCAATAAATATTTTCTGGCATATATGCAAATGTTCAGTTCATTTTCACATTATCAGTTATGATCGATCCCAATGTTAGTACTACATATAACATTTACAGTGTTTTGTACCATACATGACAATATTGATACAGGTACTGAAAGATGGAACATCTTGTTAACACATGACAGAACAGATGGTATTGATGAATTCAGCTATACACTGTAAATGTAAATTCTCTTCCTGATTTTTAAAAATATTTTCTCTACCTTTCTTTCTTGTTAGAATATAGTATGTAATATACAAAACATACAAAAACTGTTAACTATTTATGAAATTGGTAAGTTTTATAGTCAAATTTTGGGTAGTCAAAAGTTTCATACTGGTTTTGGACCATGAGCAGGGTCAGTGTCTAAACCCCCATGTTGAACAAGGGTCAACTATGGTCGCAGTGCAACTACCATCTATCTTGAACATGAGTCTCTTACAAGAGTTTTTCCCTCTGGTTGATTTTACAGTAGGAAGACAGAGGCCGCATGAAATCACTAGGGTTTCTTGGCATAGGGATTTCAATAAAATATCTTTCACATTAAATTATGCCCACTCAATTTAAAAGGACTTTAGAGATATAAGACAATATAGAACACCAGACCCATATGAAAAGGGTGCAAAGCATGCTGATTGGGGAGGCTAGAGAGAGGGAGTAGGGAATGCAGTCCTGCTTTAAATGCTAAATTGGATTTCCTGTGGGAGTAGTACACTATTAGCTCTGAAATGAATGAAATGAAGCCCTAACCTATATTGAGCCTAGAGTTCAGAGAGGAGTTCAGGGGCTGGAGGTGAGCTGAGAATCCATACTATATATCAGCAGTGAGAATACTTCAACTCATGAAAAAAAACGAACCATAGTATACAGGAAGAAAGATATATTCTAATATATAAGGTGTATTCTTCAAAGAGTAAGATATTTTCTTAATATATTGCATGTATAGAATGAAATCTATTATGCTGAGTGAAATTAGTCAGAGGGAGAGAGAGACACACAGAATAGTCTCACTTTTATATGGATTTTTAAGATAAATTAAAGACATTGAAATAATTCCCAAAGATGAGGGCCAGAAAAACCATCTCAAGATATGAAGCTCACAAAGAATGGTGAGTGCATTTAGAGAAATAACTACGCTGAGAACTATCAGAACAATGTCAGTGAGTGAGGAATGTAGAGGATCTGACTCAAATGCAGACGGGGGTTGGGGAGGGAAGAGATGGTGGCACTGGTGATGGGAAGGTTGCACGGTGAAGGGGGGTATTCTTGTTATGACTAACCCAACAACAATTATGTATATAATCACAGTGTTTAAATAAATAATTATTAAAATATATTACATGTATAGAATGTTATTCTTAATTTATCATAAGAACATTATAATTTCAATCTTTAGTTTTTTCAATGATCAGAAGTGTTTATATACTTACAGTGACTCAATATAGATACAAATATGAATTATAGAAACTTATGTGTTAGTGCAATGGTAGACTGACCAGTCTCTCTGTCTTTGTCTATTATTGGTACAATCTCACTTAAGTGGAATCACTGAACTTTTTTATCATGTGCCTGATATATATAGGAAAATAATTATTCTACTATTCCAAACAATTCACAGCATTACTCAGTTCTCTACTTTATGTATCTACTGACCTGTCATTTTTATTCTATCTCCCTTATTTACACCTCCCTCATGACCCACTGTACCAAAAGTCTATATCTAGCCCTTCCCATTGGTAGCAGTAAAGGTAAAAGAGTGCCATTTCTTGAGGACTCTGGTTTTCATCTCTGCTATCTGGTTTTTTGCAAAAACATAAGAAATGCAATTAAATCTTGTTTGCACTTTGGTTTATTTATAAAATT
The DNA here is from genome assembly GCA_004027635.1 of Crocidura indochinensis. Taxonomy (NCBI): domain Eukaryota; kingdom Metazoa; phylum Chordata; class Mammalia; order Eulipotyphla; family Soricidae; genus Crocidura; species Crocidura indochinensis. Next base: position 8,463 of record PVKC010007388.1, read on the forward strand.
TGAAGTTATTATCCATACTGGTACAGATACTCCTTTCTGGCCTTAGAATAAAAGCTCTTGGGAAGAAAACTATAAAAAGGTACAGAGTGTTTTTACAATCTTCCATACCTTTAACTGTAGTCATGGTTTCTAGCCTTAAATCCTCAAATTTATGTGACTGACTGTAGCTAAACACACAGAGCACACTCTGTTTTCCCCAAAACAGAATTTTTGCTCTAGCTTTCTATTCCCTTCACACTTTTTTGAGATTAACATTGATTAACATTAGATAGGTAGTTTTGTTGTTGTTGTTGTTGTTGTTGTTAACTACCTTGTCTTCCCAGGTGAATGGAATCTGGTCAATAAAGATCTTATAGGAAGAACAGTTGGCATCTCAGTCCTAAAGGTTGGAAGCCCCTGAATTCATGCTTTTCTCCTGTAAGTCTACCTCCCCCCCCCATCTCCCACCTCCCCCTGCCTATATTAGAGACACGCTTTTTACTTCTCTAACTCTTGTAGCACCCCTACTTCAGATTTGTTTACCTGGGGTTAGATTATGGCCAGTAGAGCCTCTCCAACTGACTAGAGAATCAACAAAATAATTGCATATCACACAAAGTACATATGTACAACATATTTTAAAGTTCTGTATTGATATTCAAAATTAATGAACAGTTTTCCAAAAGAATTGAAGGCAAGCATCCAGTTGTTTGCCAGGCAGATAATAAGGGCTGTCATAGATTATCAGTGCTAAAATAAATACACTGGGCAATTATTCAGTATTGAAAAAAAAACAGACCCAAACTTTCTCAAGAACATAAGTAGAGATGTCAAGGACAATAAAACATTTTTAATTATAAATAGAGAGCACTTTACCTGGCTGAGACAATAGCGGTGTGTAAGGGACTTTCGGTTCTATTGCACTCATTGGTGGAGGTAGCAATGGATTAGCAAAGCTGCGGAGTGGATGAGTTGGTCGAACACAAGCTGTGGGGATGGTTCTACTTGGTGCCTCCTCACTGCTGGGGTGCTCAGGCTGAGTTGGGGGTATGATAGATGGCTGTTGAGTGGTTGGTCCTTCACTCACTGCTACAATGGAGAGAACAGAAGCCATTCACTATTTCAGGCCAAAAGAAAAAAAATGGTCTAACCTGATGGGCTCATAATTATATCAGATGTGAAAGAAATACCAGGGTCTGGCCAATCCCTTCAAATTACAAATATACCCTCATTCTTTGTCTTTTTCATATTCATGTAATTAATAGCATTTCTTCTCCTTAAACAATAGAAAAGATTCAGGAGGAAGAGATCAGTTTTCAGGATGAACATGGAGATAAATACCGCACTGACCATATTGCTTGAACTGTCTAGACCACTGTAATCAGAAGTGATGAAGCGAGAAGAAAGACTTATTTCTCTTTTCATAAGTAGCAATGTCAGTGAAATTCAATGTACCAAATCCAAACTCAGCTGCATTATTATCCACCAGCCAATATGCCAATTTTGTCTGTGATTTAAACATGCTATGTCAACTGTCAAACAAATCAGAGTTACTGAATGCTCAAGGCATTGTGAGGAAAATAACACAAATAGTAACCACTATCATTACCTTCCATAACAAAATAGAAGTATACCCAACTTAAAAGTTATTTGAAAGCTGATTCTTTTTTGAACAAGTTACCTAAATGTAGAATTGTACTTTTTCCTTTTGGGTAGCTAGCCTTATAATTTTCCATTATATTGCTAGAGCTGAGGAGGTTTCCCACAATCATCTGACAGCCTTTGGACATTTAGACAGTTTTATATATAGAAACACATCTTTTCTCCTGAAAACATGGTTGAGTCAGACTATAGTATTGGTAAGACTGGAAAACACTTATGTATTCAGATTTCAAATCAATGAGTCTAGTTTAAGGTATAAATCAAAAGAACTGTAGAGTGTGAATGAAATAAATATATCTTGTTATCCTTTGAATAAAGTGTATTGGGTAAATACAAAAAGAGAGAGGCTATCATTTATAAAAAAGAATATTTAAACAAAAATATTTTAAGGTAATTAGCTGGTGAGATAGTTTTTAGACAATTTTCTGGGAGGTTTAGCAAGGTTGGCAAATGGCAGGATTTTATATTTGAAAATTAATTTGGGTAGAAAAGTAACTTGGATAAAATTGACTAACATCTCTCTAATCCAGTGTCAGATCTGCCAGTAGTAGGAATAATCTATCCTCATTTTGTACCTCCCTGTTTTAAGGATGAATCATTAGTAGCAATAATCTTATGGTGACTAGGAAGGCTTTGAGATGGTCAGAATTTTAGGTACTGAAATTAATAACATTGTATAGCATACAATTGGCCAGCCAATGTCCTGCCTGAGCAATTGCATAGATGATACTATTTCAACCACTAAATGTCCAGTCACCATCCACCACAAACCATTCCCTTTCCACCTGTTCAAGCTGAAGACCACATGAGATGCCATATTACACCATTGAGAATGGAACATATCAAAAATGCTGGGAACAATTTGGGTTGGCAGGGATGTGGTGGAAAAGAAACTCCCATCCACTGCTGGTAGGAATGTTGTCTGGTTCAATCCATGGGGAAATAGTATGGTAGGTTCTCAGTAAACTCAGAATCAAGCTGCAATATAACCCTGCAATTCTATTTTTGACTATATATCCCTGGGAAAGAAAATCCAACAAGACTTATGCACACCACAATTTATCACAGCATTCAGTACAATAGCTAAGAGTTGGAATTAACTTAATGTCCATGAAAAGATGAGTGGATCATGAAGATTTGGTACATATATATGATGGGATACACATAGCTGTAAGGAATGATGTAATCATGCAATTCACTGCAACATGATTGGAACTTGAAAATATATGTTATATGAAGGAATCCAGAAGAAAAAGAATGAATCAATATGATATTTTATGTAGTATTTAGATTTCTTATGAATTAATGCAGTGGTTTAAATCAGTGTTATCTAGAACACTCTTAGCCCAGAGTAGAGTGAAAAGAAATTGTGTGGGAGACTAGAAAGACAGATATTAAAAAATAGGTGACAGGGACCAAGGAGACTCAGGTGCATTGGTGGTGTTAAGAAAGGACAGAAATATGGGGCTGGAGTGGTGGCGAAGCAGTTGGGTGTTTGCCTTGCACGCGGCTGACCTAGGATGGATCCCCTGGCATCCCATATGGTCCCCTAAGCCAGGAGTGATTTCAGAACGCATAGCCATGAGTAACCCCTGAGTATCACTGGGTGTGGCCCAAAAACAAAAAAGAAAGGACAGAAATAAATATTCAAGTGACAGAGTCAATAACAATGAAATAATAAACTCAAACTTTAATACCCAAACTTCAAAAAGGTGCCTATCATGATGGCAGTCTGAGGTGGGTTGGTAGTGGTATGGGATAGATGCTGGGAACATTGGTGGAGGAAGGTTGACACTGGTGGTGAGTTTGGTGCTGAAACTCAACTATGAATAACTACGTCACAATATTTTAAATAAAAAAATAGATTTAAGAAAAGACAAAACCTCAGTTTTCAAAACAGAGAGATGTTTACAAATTCCCCTTGACAGCTCACTTGCCAATAGAGGTGAAAAGCAGAACTCAAGTTTATTCTTTGGAAGATGAAATATTTGTCCATCTCACGCATATAAATCTTTATTGATGGGTCACTGAATATGAGGAACAAAAATGCACTCAGGTCTCTATATTTCTTTTCTCTGTAGTGGGAAGAAAATTCAGTATATTCCTTCTGAAAGCATATCTTTGGGGGCAGAGGTTTAGTGATTCATCTTTTTATAAAACTCAAAGGTCCTTCAGGTCCTTTATGGAGGGAATAGTCTCCATAGTCGGCACAACTGTTTCTTTTCCTAAGTGTGTCTTTCACTGTTTCTCAAGGTGACTAATATGGCATCTCCAGTCAGAGTCATGAAATGTTTTCTGCTTGAGAGAGAACAGGGATGTTTAGTGTTCTCCAAGGCATTTAGAAACCAATACTGAATTGCTGGAAGTTAACTGTTTCTGACAGTGATTTAGAGAATATTTAGTTTCCTAGAAAAGAGGAAACTTATTTTTACTTTTCCTAGCAAACACTTGGAAATGCATATTTTTTTCCTTTTGCATTGTACATAGTTTTTCTCAAAAATATAGTGAATTTATGCATACTTTTAAAAAATTCATTAAATCTTAGTCAGGGGTAGACTCTCCCTGGCTACTGATTTTAGATGAAATTCCAAAATGACTAAACTAAACACTACTATAAATTTTTTCTATACATAATGATTGCATTTATTTATTATACAATAGTTAAGTATCTGTGATACTTTCATATAACTTCAAAAACTGAAAATCTATCATATTAAATGTTTTATTTATTATTTATCTTAGTTTTAGATCAATTTTATTTTCATAGTAAAGTTAAGTAGAAGATGAAAACACTTCCCATGTTTTCTCTGCCATATACATATATCAAAGTCTTGCACCAGAATGGTACATGGGTTTCTAACCTCAGATATAAATAAATGGTAAATGGTCTTTAACCACAAATGAAAAATATTTTATACTAGCTCATTTATCATTTTCTTTGGTATAATTTCTTCTATTCTCTCCAAACTAAGACAAAAAGGAAAGGGCCGTTAGGATGCTGTAGTTTCAGTATGAAACCTATGACTTCAAAATTGAAGAAAACCAGTTTAGTTCCCAGGATTGCTTATGGTTCATCCAGCATTGTCAGGTGTAAGCCCTGGACACAGCCAGTTATGTCCAAAACCCTTCTCCTAAGAAAAAAAAATAGGGGAGAAAAGATAGATGCATAACATGTATACAAATTAAATGATTTAATTTAAGTAACTTTGTTTTTTGTGACCAGATAAAGATCATTCTGGTATGTGTGTGTGTGTGTGTGTGTGTGTGTGTATGTGTGTGTGTGTGTGTTTTACACTTGTATTTAAAGATGAGAGAATATGGGGGAGGGAAGAAAGGAGGCAATGATTCAAAGAGGAAAAACTAAACCAAAACTAGAGCTTCCTCTTTCAAAGTTGCAAGGAGTAGCATGTTTTAAATTTACCTTTCTAGTTTGCCATTCTAGAGCTGGTCATTTTTGGTTGTTCTATTTCCACATTTTTCTCATTAAGTTCCCTAGAGTTTGGGAGACTTTTTCTAGAGTCCCTTGCACACAACTCTATTCTGTAGGTCTGAAATGCACTGAGAAAAAGGAAAATAAATCTAATTTTCTCTTGTAAGATTTTTGATGCCTTTTAATTCTAACCTTGCTACATCTAGACAATTTATGGTTTCTTGGAGCTGTCCCTGTTTGGTTGGAAAAAATATAGCTTTCCTTAGAAATATATTTTATTGCTGTTACTCTCTTATCTATCACATAACATCCTATCTTACATGAGCTGCTGAGTCACCTGTTCTTAACTAAGAGAAGAAAGCCATAAAATCGATTTTAAAATGCTGTGCTTGAAGAAATAAAAAAAAAGTCAAAATGGCATAGGAAAACCCACCAGGGTGTATATAATAACTTGAATCTCCCTCGTTATTCTTCCCTTTCTTAAAATGAACGAAACATTACTCTAAGGAAACAAATTAATATATGAAAAGTTGCTGTTTCTATATACTAACACCACTATCAGCAAAATATTAATGAGACAATCTCATTTACAGTGCCACCAAAAAAAAACAATGAGTTTAGCAATAAACCTAAAAAATTAGTTGTAAATATACAGCTAAAAATTACTACAGGCTTTTGAGGAAATAAAATACTGTAAGCACTTCAGGACAGGCTTTCTATGTCTCTCTCTCTCTCTTTTTCTCACTATCATTGTCCATGATAGTTGTCAGTGCAATTAGTTCTCTAAAGATACTCACTGCTCTTTGTGTGGTGAGTTTCATATCAATGGGTTGTCCTTCCAGCCCACATTTCTATTTTCTTTGGGTATTATTATTTGGGTATTCTTTGGGTATTATTACCATACTGTCTTTTATTTTTCTTAAATCCCACAGATGAATTAGACTATTCTGTTTCTATCTCTCTTCCTCTGACTCATTTCACTCAGCATAATAGAAAAATTTCATAGCTTCATTTTTCCTGTCGGCTACATCATGTACCATTGTGTATATGTACCACTGTACATATATAGACACTCATCTGTTGTAGGGCATCTGTGTTGATTGCAGATTCTGGCTATTGTAAATAGCACTGTAATGAACATTGGAATGCTGAGAGCATTTTCGTATTGTGTTTTTGTGTTCCTGGGGGATATCACTATTAGTGGTATTGCTGAATCATACAGGCGCTCAATCTCCAATTTTTGAGGAATATCCATATTGTTTTTTGAAAGTGTGGTCTAGACAGCATTCCCACCAGCAGTGGCTGAGAGTTCTCTTCTCCTTGCATACATGTCACCACTGGTTTCTTGTTCTTTGTGATGTGTGCCATGAGTTTTGTGCCATGAGATGATACCTCATTGTTGGTTTGATTTAAGAAAATTGTAATTAAAATATGAATAAGCCTATGCAAGTATAAAAGTGTTTTATCCTTAAAAAGGAATATTGTCTTTATGTTCGAAAATGTTATAGATAATATGTATGTATCTGGATTAATAATGTAAGGGTGTATTAAAAATCTCTATAGATGTCAAAAAGTCAACTGAATATACTTAGAACTGCCAATATAATTGAGAATATAATTCTATATTGAAAAACAATAAGGTTCCTTTTTAATCAAATAAATTGTATATTAAAATAGAAGTAGAAGAAACATGAAATTTGAATTTAAAACATAAGACCTTTGCTTTTACATAATTATGAAAAATTGAATAGTCAAAGAAAGCTTGAGAAAAAAGATATTACATTTCCTGATTTCCTGATTTAAAGTTATATTACAAAGTAGCAATCTAGAATATGATATTGGTATAAACAATATGATGTTGGCAAAAAGTACCGAAGCAGATCAAAGAAGATAGAAATAACTCTGTAAGTATCATGTATATAAAATGGGAATGGAAATAGTATCAAATGGTGTTGACAAAGCTAAATTCCCACTTGCATAAGAATAAAACTGAACTTCTATTTTCCACTATATATAAAATGAAATAAAAATAAAAACTTGAACATAAGATCTATAGCCAGGGAAATTTCTCCTTAACATGTACATTACCAATGTTTTGGGGTTTCTTTATTTTTCCCTGAAATCAAGACACCAATACCAAAAATAAACAAGCTGTACTGCAAATTAAATTGCTGCTATGTAGCAGTGCAGAATATTAAATATTTTAAGAATATTTAGCATTTAGGATAGCAAAGGTGACAATTAACATTATTAAAATATAATCACTAGTCTGTAATATATTATATAAAACCATACAAGTCTTTGCCAAAATAGTAAAAATTGGACAAAGAACTTATTATGAAGAAGAAATAGAAAGTATCAATAAGTATTGAAAAAATTTACATTGAAATTAGCTGATATTATAAATGATTGGGAAAAGTCTATTCAAAATTACAATGAGATAGTCCTTCAGACTTTTAGGATGTCTATTGTCAAAAACATAAGAGATAAGTTATGTTAGCTAGAAAGTCAAAGCAAGGAAATTCTTTCACATTGTTGGTAGGGATTCTATTTGCTGCAATTACTATGGAAAATCGTATGGCATTTTCTCAAAATGTTCTAAGATATGACCAAAGAAGCTGAAAAGAGGATGACAAAGAGATATTTCTATTCTCATATTCACTGAAGCATTATTCATCATAAGCAGATATAAAAACAATCAAAATGCTTATTAGTAAGTGAATGGATAAAGATATGGTCTAGTACAAGTACAATGGGATACTATCTGGCCATGTTAAAAAAGGGGCATCCTATCATTTAAAACACCCTGGATAAAGTTCAAGGACTTTATGCTTAATGAATAAGGCAGACACAGAAAGAAAAATCCTAGACCACATCATTTACATACAGAGTTCAAATAAATCAAACTCAGAAACCAAGACTAGAATTATAGACAGCAGGTGTGAAGGATTGGGAGGAAAGTGGGAAATGTTAGTTATAGATTATAAATGTCCTGTTGTACAGTGAATAAATTCTGATGATTCATTATATAATATTGTCATAATCATTTATTTTATTATGTCATATATTCTTTAAAGGTTGTAAAAAGAGATCTTAAATGTTCTCACCACTTGTTCAAAAATATTAATGATAATTTGTAGGATGATAATGAGATTAGTTAATTCTGTGGTAATACTTTTCATCCATTATCTTTTCAAATAAATACAGTATACACCTAAATTTATACTGTTATATGTCAGTTATATTAAATTTGTAAAAAAAAAAAAAAACCTAGAGATAAATAAAACTGGGTCCAGAGCAATAGAACAGCAATAGTGCATTTGCCTTGCATGCAACTGACCCAGGACGTACTCGGGTTCGATTTTCGACATGCCATATGGTCCCTGAGTCTGTCAAAAGCAATTTCTGAGTACAGAGCCAGGAGTAAGCCCTGAATGCTGCTGTGTGTGGCCCCAAAACCAAAAAAAAAAAAAAGATAAATGAAACTTAACTTTTCTTCCAAAAAGTTTTGCTTAACTGATTGAAAGGAAAGATAATTATTGATCCAGCTATTGATTTATTAGGAATCAGGGGAGCATCTTTAAATATAACAGACACTTTAAAAAGATTGGAAAATAGTCATATGATTATTAATTTTCTAGGTTACAAAACATAAACAGCCACCACATTCTGTTTTATCATTTAAGCCTTTATTTCCATATGACTTACCAAATTGTCCACCTTATATACTCACATAGGCACTTACAGAATTAGTCCAAAAATAGGTGAGTTGTAGCTAAAGGAATAGACATACTAAAAAGATAATCCTAGTGCTCAGATCTGAGGTAAATCAACCTTCCTTGTGATAACACTATCAAAACGCTACACATTTTTGTAAGACAATAATTTGTTCTTAGTAAATAAATAAAAATACACCATACTAACTTTTTCCTGCTCCAAAACCTCTGTCCACTGACAGTGTTGGGAATGGCACAGGCCGGAGGGTGAACTGTGGGTGGGGGTATCCACATGTGGGCGATGGAAGAATTCCTGGGTATTGGGCACTCTCCAGGGTCGGCACAGGGATGGCACTCACCACAGCTGCAAAACAAAGATTCTGATGTTAATGTTTTGATTTACTGAGCCATCAAAAGGGAAATGACAATATTTTCTCATTATACAAACCATGGACACTCTTCCTACTATTAACTAGATCTTTTACTTTGCTATCTGTCAATACTGTTCTTTTCCTACTGTTGGAAATTCAGCTCTTTAACTAGAATCTGACTTGTCAGAATTTTTTTGAGGGGTGGAAGTCACACCTAGCAATGCTTAGGGGTTAATCCTGATTTTGTACTCAGGAATTACTCCTGGCAAGGCTTGGGAACCATACGGGATGCTGAGGATTGAACCTGGGTCAACCATGTGCCAGGCAAGCACCCTACTTGCTAATTCTACCACTCTGGCCCCATGATTTTGGAGAGTTAAGCCAGAAGTCAAAGACTTTTCATGATTTAAAAGAAATAATGATACAAACCTTAATAGAGCCACCTACGAACTTCCTGTGTTTTGTTTTGATCTTGACTTTAAAGGCATTAAAAGTGTTGAGTCATACAGCGATCAGATATATTTAGTGGGAGGGAGGGTTAGGGGATTTTTGTACAATAATGTTATGCCTTTGAAAGTGTTGGAAAGAGGGAAGAAAAGTATATTCTCAGTATTCATACATAGATTTATATTTAAATCAACAAAAGATGCCTTCAAACAGTGTGACTTGATGACTCATTATTAATTAATTTAAATATGGCAACATTTTCTAGGAATACCAAATAATTTTAGTTATATTAGCTAAAATATACAAATAAAATGTTACAATATTTACTCCAAAGTGACATTTATTCATTTCCATTATTTAAAACCTACTTAATGATAATATATTATGAATTATTACATATATTCTCATGCAATATTTGATTACAGAAATTATAATCAGTCATCATTGTATATCATGCTATAATGTTTAATATGTTTGCATCTTATTAAAGTTAATATATAAGAATGATTAATTTTAATATAGTCTTATCTATGAAACTCAAATAGTTATTTCAATTAAAGAAATTATTTTGCTTTAATTATACTCTCACATGCATTTAACATGTATAAGTAGGTACAGACACCAAAGGAAAAGCTTTCCTTTTTAGTACTTTTCTTTTATGTAGTTATATAATCAGCAATATAATCATAGATATGTTTTTGATAGTAGTGTAACTTTAAAATATCACTGAAACAAAAAATACTTTCAAAACTAAAGATGTAAGTTATGTTAAATACACAATTTAAATTCAAAGAGCGACTGCTAGCAAATCAACTTTAAATTTGCATCCTAGAATTTGCTGTCCAGTATAATTATAATATCCCTTAAACTGCATATTACCATATTTATTTGAAATGTAAAATGAATAGACTTTTTCAGGTACAAAATTTTCATTGACTTAAAATTAAATTAAATTGGGTCAATTAAATGATAGGGTCACCAAATGTATTGAATAAAAATAGAGATCAATAAAGACTATAAAATTTTTTTATTGGGGGTGGGTCACAGCTGGTGACACTCAGGGGTTATTCCTGGCTTTGTACTCAGAAATTGCTCCTGGCAGGCACTGGTTACCATAACGGAACCTGGGATTTGAACCACTGTCCCTCCTGGATTGGCTGATTGTAAGGCAAATGTCCTACTGCTGTGCTATCTCTTCAGCCCCATAAAAATATATTTTTTTGTTTTTTGTTTTTTTTTTAGGTCACACCAGCCAATGCTCAGCGGTTCTATGGTTCTATGCTCAGAAATCGCTCCTGCAGGCTCAGGGGACCATATATGATGCCAGGATTCGAATCATTGACCTTCTGCATACAAGTCAAATGCCTTATCTCCATGCTATCTCTCGGCCCTCATAAAATATTTTTAAATCAAGTATTTCAGGGATGTAGTTCAGTAGAACTGGCAGGAAGAAGGTCTCAATTTTACCTCTCAACATTGACCCACATTCTCAAACACTGACACTGGTGATTCTAATGCCAAAATGAAGCATGAAAGCTCTTGTGCTCCACAACTCTGAGGATCACAGCTTTTGTGTAAACATTGAAACCTAGTGTGTGACATACTGGCTATTGCACCAACAAAGAGAGTGAGAAATAAATTCAGTTATAAAACGTGATGTTTTCATGGCTCTGATTCTACATCAATATATTTGTAGTACAAGCTCAATTTGCCTTTAAGTAAAAAAAAATGCAGATGGATTTTACAATTACTTTCTAAGCATTGGTAAAGCTTTTCGTGGGTGAGCCTCTTATTGAAGAAGAGAGCAAATAATTTGAATGAGTAACATATACTTTTGAACAGCAAGTTTCTAATTTTCCTTCCAAAATAACTAAAGAAGGCCTTTATCTAGATTTTAGTAGAAAATTATTAAAATTAACTTTGGGTGAGAGTTCACAGTATGATTTCGAATGTGATTTGGAAGGAGTTCAAACCAATGAATAATTGCTAACAAATCTCATTTTTTATTACACTCACCCACACATATATGTAAACATTTTTTCTCAGTATAGAGAGACACTAGTTTTCAGAAAAAAACAACAACAATATTGTTAAGTCATTGCTTAAAAAGGCACAAGAATACTCTACCCAATGACCATGAACATAGGCAGTAATGGCACAAAATAAACCTCATTTCCATATCACTGAGTGACAGATGATTATAAAGTAAGGCACTACTTTATTATACAGTTGTGTGGAAAAACTAACTGTAACATTAACACAATCTAAAAGGAAATAGAAATTAATGATTTATGATCACATAAGTGCTTAATAAGACACAAAGTTTCCTTTCTCATAAGATTATTTTTTTAAAAAAATTAAACAAATGATGCACTCCCTCCAAAAATGACATTATTTATATATTTTGATGTAAGGAAGGTTAGTTTTAGGTATTTCTTCTGGAGATGACTTTTTAAAGTGTTTATCAAGTGTTCATGAAGTGTTCATCTAGCTCAAATCACCATGGTATTCTTATATTTGGTGGGTTATTTGAAACAGTGATATACTAAAGAAATTGCATCTCTAACAGATGTTTCATTTACCCTATTTTCAATGTTAAATTAGAAATGTACTGGGGTTAAAGATATAGGTTGGAAGTCTGGAGCACATGCATTGCATAAAAGAGGCATGAATTTAATCCTAGGTAGTTGATCCCCATGTATCACCAAGAGCAGTATCTGAGCACAAAGACAGGAGTCTTCCCTAGAATTGCCTCTTGCAAAAGGAAGAAGTTCTAGCTCCCCTAAATATGCTAAAAAGAGAGTCCAAGAGACTATTTAATGGGAAAAGTTGGCCTTGCACATAACTGATCAAGATTTGCTCCCTGGTAATGCTTATGGGATCTCAAAGCTTCAGCAGACATGACCCTGAACTCAGAGTCAGGAACAAACCCCACTGAGCAAAGGTAGGTGTGGTCAAACATTTTATTTTTTAAAGACAATGTTCTAAAATAGTTTCAGGATATTTTGAAGAAATTGAATACAATTTTGACAAAAATTAGTATGCATGTAATAAATAGATATTTGATATCCATTAAAGTACTTAAATAACTAACAAAGATAAATAAATGATGGGCCTAATAATACAAGAACGGGCATGATAAAAAATGAAAAGAAAAATCTGAAGAATGTTTTGCAAAGATTCAGAGATGTGAGTTGGCTACCTTCCAAAATGATGTCATATTTTAGATATAAAAATTTTGGACATAGGGGTTGGATCGGTGGCGCAAGTGATAAGGCATCTACCTTGCTTGCACAAGTCTAAGACGGACCATGGTTTGATCTTCCAGTGTCTCATATGGTCCCCCAAGCCAGGTGTGATTTCTGAGCGCATAGCCAGAGGTAACCCCTGAACATCACCGGCTGTGGCCCAAAAACCAAAAATAAAATTTTGGATTCAAAATACTTTGGAGGGAGATTTGGGACAATGGTGATGGGAACGTTGCACTGGTGATGGGCGGTGTTCTATACATGACTGAAACCCAAACACAACTATGTATGTAATCAAGGTGTTAAAATAAAAAAAAAATGTTAAAAAAAAAAAGAAGTAATAAGAGATAGAAAATTATAAATATACAAAAGTATAAAATAATAAATATGCCTTTTCAAATTTAAAAAAAAATTTGGATATATATACATATATATGTATTTATATATTTATTATATTATGTATTATCTGTTTATTATTTATTATATGTTTGTACATTTATTATATATTTATATACATAAATACATATATATTTGTATAAATACATATATATTTGATATATTGCTATCTCTCTTTATATTCATATAGAAGTATATAATAGCCTCTGCAATCTATATTCATAAATCTGATATATGAATAACTCAATATAATGTAGACCTAAAGTAATTCATTGATTCTGTTTGTACTACCTCAGAGAAAGAATTTTCAAGTATATGCATACAAATTCCATGGCTTATTTGACTTTTATCTGAAAAGGGCATAAACATGTAAGTTCTTTATTTTTTATATAATACTAATATTATTATTATTATAAATTTATAGATTTTGGAGGATCCATGATTCATCAGTCTTTAAGGTGGACTGCCAGAATGCATAGCTATCCCTAGACTATTTTTACTCTCAAATAAATTTGACAGCGATAGCCTCTTCTAGATATATAAAGTAACCATTCCACTGTAAGTAAATTGTGCACATTTACTTATACTTTGAATAGTCTGTAACATGACTGTAAAATTTTTTCAAATACCTTAGTATAGATAAATATATAGATAAATAAATCATAAATAAATAAATAAATTAGATAAATTATAGGTAAATATCTGAGAATAGATGTATACATTTTAATGGAGCAACATAAAATAATTTTGGAAGTCACTTAATGTGAAATTTAACAACAGAGAGACCTAGTTCAAGTACACTTTTGGCTACTCAATTAAGTTACTCAATAAAGTCAGATAAGAAATTAGCAAAAAAAATGTCCTTCAAATATTAAAGCTGTTGCCTGTTTCTATGTCGTAAAATTTTTCATTGTTTTGATGCTCTTCGACTTTGTGTTCTCCTTTGAACATGGGCCTTGTTGGCTGATCCTTATGTTGCTTTGCTTACTTATTTCTACTGTGGGTAAACCTGTATTCTCTCTCTCTACCAGGTATTTCTATTTTTCTCTCTCTTTACATCTTTCTATATAAGTTTCCATAAAAATGCCTTGCTTCACAAATTTTTTTCATTGTTTTATTTTCTGAAATGAAACAGAATACCAAAGCAGTAAAAGCTTTGGTGCTGAGGAATTTTGATCCACAGTTTATTTCTAAAAATGCTATGAGTCTACACTGACATATAAGTTGGTTATTAGAAAACTAATCACTACAAAGTAAGTTGGACATAACAGAATGTATTGAAGTGTCTTTTGGTAATTTTATGTTAGATGTCAGTTTCGAGAATAGCAGTATAGACATGCTACAATTCAAATCATTCACTGTGCTTCTATATTTATGTAAAACAGTGCTGGGAATGATATTATCAAGTATTTTCAATAAATCTCCATACTGTGGCCAAATATGACAAGAAATCTGTTCGACACAGAATGCTGACAATTGAATTACATCTCACAATGAGTCACAAAAGATTTTTCATGAGAAAATTCCCTTGCCAAATTATTAGCTCCCTAAACAATGCACTTTGGTATTTGAAAACTTTTACAACATCTTAAAGATGTTAGCATTAAATGAAACCTATGGGAAGTCTAATATGAAGGTCTTTTTGATATTAATATTTTAACAAATAAAGCCCCTAGATGTTTTCCAACATACACTGCAGAAATATGTTGCACCACTGAGCCAGAGCAGCATATTATCTTTAGGTCCTAGTATTGAACCATCTGGCCCATTTGACCAATAATTATTGGGTGCAGTTCCTCAAATCTCCTAAACACTCTTTCAGTATCCTTCAACCAGAAACATAAAAATATCGAAATGAATGTCATGCATTGAGGCAACTAAATAATTTCAAGATAAATTGTAATGCAAGATCCAGAATACTGTAGACTTTTGAAGTTGGAAAGCTTGTCTCCTGAGGATAAAAAATGAAATCACGTTTATTAAAGAAAACCTAACTTCGAATTCTGGCCCTGTCATTTATAAGCCAGGAGAAGACAGTTTCTTCAAGTTTTGCTTATCCATCGTTTCTGTGGCCTGCACACACTTTATAAAATGAGCTATGATGTGGGTTTTGAGGAATAGTGACTCCCAACCAATGAAGTGTACTGGGTGTCCCCTACCTTGCCATACCACTTCAACCTCCCCCACCTCTTTCAACTTGATCCTTTCAAATGAGAACTGATTGTAATGTCCATAAATGCAAACTGAGTGTGAACAACTAGGAGTACATAACACCATGAGAATCAGAGAAAAGAGATCTCAGGAAGCATCAACCCTGATCTGAGTATGAAAGATTCCTTAGATGAACTAAAATGTAATCCTGACCCCTCTGCTGACCAATGACCCCCAAGTGAATTTACTTGCCATAATCTTTTACCTCATCCCCTTGCTCCTTAAAAAATGACCTCAACTTAGATGAAAAAGTGTTGGGATAAAAAATGCATTTTGTTGTGAAAATCCCAATCCAAGTGCCCATGAAGAGATGGCTGAATAAAGAAACCAAGGTGCACATACACAATGGAATATGGCTCAGCTGTAATAAAAGATGAGGTCATGCAATTTTCTGCTAAAAGGAAATTTACCATGTAAATTTACCATGTAAATTTCTGTAATTTACCATGCGGAGTGAAGTTAATAATGAGAGGAGCAGATACAGAAGATCTCTCATATGCGGGATATAAAGAAACATAGAATGGAGATATTAAATGGTCAAAGTTGAATGGAATGTGAGAACTGGTATAGAAATGGTATAGAACTGAATTTAGGATATTGGGGGTAAAAAGAGTTAAGGATTAAGGAGGAATCCTTTGTAGAAAGTGTATGGTTGGCCACTGAAACGTTTGAGGTTAACGTAAACTAATATGCAAGTGCATGGAAATGTAAAAATGTACTTTGCCTTCAATGTTTAAGGAGTTACGTAAGTCTTATGTCTTTATATTGTGTGCTGCTAAGAAATAGTATGTACTACAATCTGGGGACTTGAGGGACAAAGTAATTGTACATGGGTTCTGTTTTATTTTTCTTAATGTTCTTTGACTGAAAGTCCAAAGCTAAGATATCATCAATGGAACTACTGAGAATTCTGTTTATAGGTGATTGTCCTTTCCACTGTAACTTTACCTTGTTCTCTTTCTTTGCATCTTTGTTCTCAATTAAAAATAAAAATTTAATAAAAAGAAGAAAGTGTGTGGTTGGAATGTGACACACTTGAAACCCTTTGATTAGCAGTAACATAAATCATAATACCTAAAACAAAAAAATTTTTTTGAAATCTCCTAGATGCTAGAAATTAAGAAAGAGATGGTGGGGCTGGAGAGATAATACATTGAAATAGATGTTGACCTTCTATTAGGTCAACCAGAGTTTAATCCCTGTTGTCACTTATGGTCTCCTGAACAAAACTGGGAGTGAATCATAAGCACAGAGCTATGAGTAAATCCTGAGCAATTCTAGATGTGCTCCCCACAAAATCAAATAAAACCAAAGAAGAAATAATGGCATAAATATTATAAATCAGTGCCTCTGCATTTTTCCAATTGTTAGAAACTTCTAAAACCTTTGTTTGTATTTGTTTTCCACTGTGCTATCCAGAAACCTTACACCTTATCTTTCTTGATATTCTTCTATATCTGACAAGCAAGCTATTTTGGTTTGGTGAAATCCTCCTTAACGTGCATTTCTGTTCTCCTATAGGCACATTGGAGAGCTGGAAAGCTGCAATTTGACTGTGTCTGCACAATCTTCCTGACCTGCTGACTTTGTTAATCCAACAGATGAATGACTAATCAATTAATTTTATTTAAAAAGTCATGTGCTTATAGAATTACCCAGTAACAACCTCTGTGCTTTCAACTTATTATCCATTACAACTCTTTTTAAGCTCTTGTAAGCCCTCTTCTGTAAAACCACTTACACAGCATTGTGAGAACAGTTAGAGCAAATTAAAAAAAGTGCTACCTTTTATAGAAATTCATAGCACAGGGAGGGAGGGAGGGAGTTTGTCATTTAAGATTCAAAGAATTAAAATGGATCTTGATAATGTTATGATCCAAAACTATTATTATCAATGCAGGTTTAAATGAATGTCAAACCCTAAATTCCTTGCTTGTTTTGAATAGTTTACTTGGTATTTTATGGTATTTGAATATTGCTTTCAACCTTCATCCCAAGAAATATTTTGATTAGGTCAGATTTTCCACAGGTGATAGAATAAATCAGTCTTAGAAGCCTCCTGCACCAGGGTCCCAATTAGAAGACTGGCTTCTCACAGTAGGTAGGTCTGTGAGGGTCCCACGGGGAGGTAGGCTTGTAATAAAATGTATTAGGGAGTATCCTCTCACATGCCAGATTCCTCTTTCAACATTCCACAGTGTGTAAGAGGGACTTCTCGTGGCACAGGACCTCAAGCCAATGGACTTCAACTTTTTGGTTTTTGTTTGTTTGTTTTGTTTTGTTTTCATCCCACCTGGTGATGCTCAGAGGTTACTCTAGGTTTTGCACCAAGGAATTACTCCTGGTGGTGCTAGGGGGACCATATAAGATGCTAATGATAAAACCCAGGTTGGTTGCATGCAAGTCGAGTGCCATACCCACTGTACTATCTTTCTGGCAACGGACTTTAAACTTTTGAAGTCTTCTCAATAGCTTCTCTAACTCACTGAGTTCTCCAGTAAAGTAATGGAACAAGATGGTGGGCTTGGAGGTTAGACAAGAACTGAGATCTTGTGCCTTGTTTGTAGTCTCCAACATACTATAAATATTGTTTCCTGGGTATAGAGTCAGAGGTAGTCTTTGAGCTGCTGAATCTGAACCAACCACCTTCCCCCACAATAAAAAAAAAAGAACTGTAAAAAACTGTAAAGTAAAACAGAAAGTTGGAAGGCCTGGGAGACTTCATAAAGTTATGGAACACATACCATGCTTAGCCAACTTCTATCCCCAATACCACTTTATAGCTCCTGAACAGTGCCAGGTCTGGCTCTGATGGCCCCCAGCATTACAAAGCTTGAGTAATGAACCCTCAGACTCACATTACTGGGTCAGATATCACAGGAAGTGACCCCTGAGCACTGCTTGGGAGTCCCCCTTAAGAAAAGTGTTGAAATCACAGTGAGTGTTCTAGAAAGCCTCAAAATATACAGCCGCAGGAGCCCCTCAAGTAATCATAAAAGTGAAACTGTTTCTTCCTTGCTTCTGTGTTCACTAGATTCATAAGGCAATCTTTTGAGACCTTTTTTTTCCTTCAAAAGTCAATTTTACATTTCTTTACTAAAATGTTTTTAAGGAATGAAGAGAATCTAAAATTCAAAGGAATTCTTCCAAACACTGATGTGTTGTAACGTTTTCTATAAGATAAATGATCTTAGATGTCATCAGCTTCCCTCTAGGTCTTTCTAGCCTCAGTTTCCCTGCCTTTCAGTATTTTACAAAAGATGACATGAGTTAAAAAAAAAAAAAAAGCACTGCAACTTCCAAGGGTGGGGGCTACTGTGGGTTTGACAAGAGAAACAATAGTGGGGAAGCACACACTGGTAGAGGGTGTGGTGTTATAGAGTAGTTATGAAGTCCTAGCTTGAACAGTATTGTAAATCAAAGAGCCCTCACTAAGTTGATTTGTGAACTAGGAAAGAAAGGGTCATAGAGTATTTGGGAGACAGATGTACACTAATGAGAGTCTTGACATTAGAATTAGGTCATGGGGGGCCCGGAAGATAGCATGGAGGTAAGGCGTTTGCCTTTCATGCAAAAGGTCATCGGTTCGAATCCCGGTACCCCATATGGTCTCCCGTGCCTGCCAGGAGCAATTTCTGAGCATGGGGCCAGAAGTAACGCAGGAGCAATTTCTGAGCATGGGGCCAGGAGTAACCCCTGAGCACTGCCGGGTGTGACCCAAAAACCAAAAAAAAAAAAAAGAATTAGGTCATGGGAGATCATTATTAATAGCATTGTAAAGTACTCAATCTTGATTTTTGATTTAAAAATAAATAAATGTAAGAACTTAAAAATAAAGCTCTGCATTTATAAACAAAAATGGAAGGGGAAGTTTTTTCAAGGCAGAACAAATAGTTTTCTTCTGTTAAGTAGTACAGCTCTTGGGTGTAACTAAATTCAGATCTCGCTAGAATCACTGTCAGCTAAAGAAGTTGCTCATCATCAGGCACAGCCTATGTCCTTGGGCAGCCTGGAATCAAAGACAAAATTCAAAGTTACATTCTCCCTTGTATTCTTTGGGATGAGTCTCAAGGACAGTTTCAGTTTCAGGATAACCATAGGGCCCACTTAGACCTCCAATGAACCAGAGAATTCTCTCACCAATCCAAGGTCTCCCTCTCTCAATCTTGCATCCAGTTGTTAGACTAAAAGTTCTATCTAATGAATCTCCTATATTACAAACTGTCTTCTTTGGATGTGATTCTCAGAAATCCAATATATGAATCTAGCCTATCTTTTAAAATTTCAAGAAAGTTATATATGATGCTATTGATAACTTACAATTAATTTCAATTTCTATAAGAAAAATATTGAAAATAAGCATTTGTCAGTCGTTCTCTAACACCAATTTACATCAAAGAGCACTGGAGCACGGTATAAACAGATTTTTTACACTAATGAAATTAAATATATTTTCCCATAGAAATGTTTCAAGAGCAAAAAATATACTGAAGATAGTTTATTTTACCTGCTAATTAATATTTTCAGAACATGGTAAAAATATTAAGGAAGAGGGGGAATAGCCTAAGAAAAATATTCTTAAATGGAATGACAAACTTCTTTATACATTGACTTAAAATATGAGCAGTGCTATAATTTGAATTTTATATGATTCAAAATTTAATATGCTGAGAAATATAAAGTTATAAATGGGGACATCAGTATTTAGTATTCTGAATACAATCATAACACTGTCAAGATATATCCACAGAATTTTTAGTGTAGTTATCTAAATCCTTATCAGGCATGTCATTTTCAAAGAGACTATCATATCAGAAAGCTTAAAAAAATTTCTATAGGGCAACAGGGAGAAGAAAAAAGGAATTTTCTACAAAATCAATTTTATTATATATTGGAGCCATTCCTTTTGTAATAGATTTACCAATAGAGACCAAAGAATTCTATGTAACAAAGGTATTAAAATATATGTTCTATTACCTTTACAATTTAAAATTGTGTTAAAATATGCTTTAGGTAATAAAAACTACAACTAAGTAGTGCTTACTGATTTTCCAAAGTAAAATGCTTATAAAAATAATCTAGGGTATGCAATAAAAATATTAGACACTGCCCCCATGGGTACTTATGGTGAGACTACTTGTAGACTTAGTTAAATTTTACCTTCAGATAATTTTTCTTTTAAAAAATAAATCATTTTGGAATGCAATATTTCTGTCATTAATCATTTTATCTATGAGGTTCTTCTTACTGTCTGTTCCATTTGTGTTCATGTTTATTTCTGCACATTATTACTATATACAACAAAGCAGTACAAAGTTTTAGCAGTATTAAGTGCTACAAAGCAGTAAGGGTATGAAACAGTGAAGTATTCCAGTATACATTACTGCATGTTTCTTTTGGGGTCCCTTTTATATATTTTTACTGGTCATGTATCTGCAAGATTGCAGCATGTATACAATGTATTTTAAAGATTAGAATATCTTGCCTATTTAACCATTTTAAATATCGGTCATGAATTTTAGGATAATTTTTATGTCTAGTCAGAATATACTTTACCCTTCGACAATTGTGCAAAAATGAAATAGCCCCCAAATGGGACCATGGCAGAGACTGACTGGTCATTTATAGAAAGAATGTAAGGAGCAAATGTACAAGTCCATGAAATTTAGCCATCAGTAAAATGCATATTAGGATGAAAGGAAGGATAACTTTCTCATTGCTCCAGTATGGCAAAAACTCTGGCCTCACAAAGTCAGGTATAACGAACAGTTACCTATATTCTATTGTGAGGTTGTCAATGGATTTTGTGTGAATTTTCAGATT
>PVKC010007389.1:0-29513 GCA_004027635.1 Crocidura indochinensis
AAATTGCTCCTGGCAGGCACGGGGGACCATATGGGGCACCGGGATTCGAACCGATGACCTTTTGCATGAAAGGTAAATGCCTTACCTCCATGCTATCTCCCGGGGCCCTGGTGGGTTTCTTTATTCACAAGTTCTATGAAAACTTCATAGTTAGTCTCTGACACTCCCTAGTCTGACTACAGACTGCCCTTAATCAGAAAAGCCATCAATTGTTTAACAACAGCAATGCCATTGCCCGCATGATGTAGGACTACCAATGCTTTCTTACTTCAACAGAAAGGGATGAACGTGTTTTCATAAAAATTTCTGTAAACAGATTTCAACATATGTGGTAGCATGTTAACCCTTCATTTCTAGGTATTGCTATCATATTCTGTTACATGCCTGCATCTTATAGCATTTAGCCATTTATCTACTAATGAATATCTTGGTTGCTTTCACTTGAAGTTTTGATAAATAAAGCTGGGATGATTTTGTATGAATAAATTATTATTATTTCTTAGCTATACACCTAGAAGTATTCTTATTGGGTCACATCCTAATACTATATTTAAATGTTTTTTTGGTTTTTTTTTTGTTTTTTTTTTTTGGTTTTTGGGTCACACCCGGCAGTGCTCAGGGGTTACTCCTGGCTCCATGCTCAGAAATTGCTGCTGGCAGGCACGGGGGACCATATGGGGCACCGGGATTCGAACAGATGAAAGGTAAGCTAGCATGAAAGGCAAATGCCTTACCTCCATGCTATCTCCTGGGCCCCATATTTAAATGTTTAAAGCTAAATTAAAGGGATGCAATATTTTAGATTCCTACTAGTAACAGTTGGGCACAGCACTAACACCTATACATCCATATCAGCACTTTACTCTTAATTGGCCTTTGGATTACAATAATTTTAGTGGATATGAGAATGTTCTTTCAGATTTTTGAGACTTGAATTTCTATGATAATAAAGTTATTGTTCATTTTTAAATGAACTTACCAGTCATATGTTCTTTAGAGAAATGTTTACTCAGACTACTTAAAATTTGGGCACGTTTTAATTAGAGGATCATAAGACTTATTTGTTGATAATTGATTAATTCTTGTCAGATTTGAAAGACTTGAAAATAACTTCCCCTGTTTACTTGGAATTTTTATTTCCATTTTCTTGATGGTATCCATAGAAACACAGGTTTTATATGTGGTGAACCTAGCTTACCTTTCTTAGTTTCTTCTGTTACTTGTTCTTTTGATTCTAATTTAAGAATATTCTGCCTACCTCAAGGTGACAAAAAGTTTCTTATATATTTCCTTTTAATGTTTTTAGATTTTGTTCTTATATTCAGATCTGATTTGAGTTCATAGTTGCATAAAAAGTTAGGGTAAAAATGGAAAAGGTTACTTCCCTCCTATTTAATTTTCTTGGCATATTGGAACAAAAGTCAAACTACTATTAATGTGAAGATTTATTTCTGAACACCTGCCATAAACCTACATATTTCTGATTTTACCAGTACCACTTAATACCTGATCTTAATTACTATATATTAGTAGTGAGTTTTATTTCAGGATGTATGACACCACTTTTTCTTTTTTTTTAATTAATAATTTTTATTTTGACCAAAGTGGATTACAAATCATTCACAGTAGTATTTTAGGCACATAGTGACATTGAATTGGGCTTTCCCACCACCAATGTTGTCCTTCCTCCACCCCTGTTCCCAGCATGCATCCCATATCGCCCCTTCTTTGCCCCTTGGGCTGCTAGGAAAAGTGGTCCCTTCTGTGTCTAGCTTGTTGTAGATTGGGTATCGATTCTGTTATAGTTGGCTTTGGATTGGTGCTTAAGTCTGATCATTTATTATTTCTACTCAATGTTCATATGACTGTTAGGTCTTGGTGCCCTCCGTTATTTCCCTCTCAATTTGTGAGGCAGAATAAGATGATTCAAGTTATGAGGTTCAGTTTGAAGGTAAGAAAAAAAAGAAAGAAAAAGAAAAGAGGGGACTTCATCCTAGGATGCTTGCAAAAACCAAGACCATCAACCACAGAAGGCTGATTAAAACAACAGCGATGGAACAGAATGTCTGGAACTGTAAAGAAAGACTCCAACCTAGGCTCCATCCTATGACATGTGCAAATACTAAGATCACTAGCTACAGAGGTCTGATTTTATCATCCACAACAGAGCAGAAAACTTCCAGACATCACAAAAGGACCTAGGGGAGAGTAAAAAAAACATGTACAGAGCCTGTAGGTATACCCATGACAGTATACTTTAAGGGCGAAGAAACCCTGTATCTCTTAGGCCAGGGGAATTCCCTTTCTAGTTTCTCAAATTTTTACTGTGCTCATGCAAAAAAATAGCACAAATTAAATTAAAACATTTTTGTTGTTGTTGCAATTTTTGTTGCTTGTTTCTTTTTCTTTTCTCTGCCTTTTTTCCCCCGTGCTTTGATTTGTCTTTATTTTAGGATCGTGGTTAGTGTTTGGTTGTTGTCTTTATTGATGGGGTGATTTTCAGGGTTCTGTTTGTTTTTGTTTTGTTTTGGGGGAATATTTTGTATAATTTTTAAGTTTTCCTTCCTTTTTCTCTTTATTTTCTTAAACTGATTTTTATAGTCTCTAGAAGGAGTACTTCCATTTTTTGCTTGTTTGAATTTTAACCACTTTTTTCTTATTCCCTCTTTTTTTATTGGGGAGTTCCTTACTCTCCTCAGGGTCAACTACTGGCTTTGTGCTCAAGTTCCTTATAAGACCACATATGGTAGTAGGAATTGGGCCTAGATAGCTGCAAACATGTTAAGAGCAGCACCCACTGTCAGCCTAAATTTTTGTTTTATCAAAAGACTATTTTAGTTACTTGGGTTCCTTTCTATTCTATTCAAATTGATGAATTTTAACACAGAATAGACGTTTAAAAAAAAGGACATAAAAAAACCCCCTGAACTTAGATTTTGAGAGTGACAGCAATGAATCTGTAGAAATATTTCAAGACTCAATATTTTTATATCTCTGTTATGGGATATCTATTTAAGTTTACTTTCAACATTTTTAGTTTTCAGTGTAGATTATCTATTGATCTTGGATTCCACAGTCTGAAATTTTGATGAATTTTGATAGATTTTAGTGGATCCTTCAGGAAAACATACATACATTTTATATATCAGCTAAGAGGAAAAAATATTTTAAGTCTTCCATTCTACTCTGATATCTTCTTGAGGTTTTTGTTTAGTTTCCCTGCTGCAATGCACAGAACTGTGTTTAATAGAAATGATGACAGTTAATGCTTTAACTCTTTCCCTGATTCCAGTTAAAAATTTTGTGTGTACTGGCTAGTGGGCTGAGGTGGTGAAAAAAGGAAAGAGGATGGATAGCAAAGGTTCATTGGCACCAGCTATAAGAAAAGACACAAGCACCCATGATGGGGTTGCTGGGAGTCAGGCAAGCTAGGTTATAGGTTGCATAGATCTCTGACTTAGACTAGATGTCACAGTTTCAGTATCTGTCCTTCCTGCAAACAAAAGCACCAAAGCCTACACCAATCCAAATCTCAGTCTCTTTACCCTTGGGCCACTTTGCCAGCAAGAGTTTGAACCTCCAATTTATTGCACAACTTATCAGTTGTCACCACCTCTTCTGCTGGAAATCACCATTTCATATTACTCCTCTCTCCACAGAAACTGGAATTAGACACTCAATTCCTGAGTGGGGCTATCTTGAGACAAAATCAGTGTCACAGCGATTTATGACTGAGTGCCATCGTCACTTATGGAAGAAGTTTCTGTAAATAACATTATTTAAAATACCAACTAATGTTCAATGTATACATGGGAATAGGATTTAAATTTCACTCAAATATCACACCTTATAATTCACTAAAATTTTATAGGATCATGGAGTGAAGTAGGAAAGGAAATAAGATGAAGTGGGGGAAGGGCAGAAAAGAAAGAATAATTTCCATGTGGTCAATGTATTGGCACTAGAAGAATGTACGGCCCCTCAGACATTCATCCTGGTTCAATTAATTATATCCATGATGGCAAACTTCCAAACAGATGTTGAAAATAGGGACTTAGAAAGTCTGACATCTGGCAGTTTCAACTACACGCTGATTTAAATAAAATTGTGACCTCTCAGGGCTGCACACCTAGAGGCTTTTCATATTTTTAGAAAATCATTATTTTTCTTCACTATCCAGAAGGTAGTCATGAAATTTCTCTAGGAATTGTTATCAATTAGATAAAACTGGGAGAAGAGCTATCTTTATCTGAAGATGTTATACCTCCATCTGTCTACGGAGAAATGTAGAAATATTTCTTTATCAACTAGTTACCTATTTCAAAGAGAGGGTCACTTATAAATTAAAAAATAATAAATACCTAACCCTTTGTCAGAAATTGGAATGTCTTAAAAATTGCCAAAGTTCATACTAAGAGGTCAAAAGTTAACCCCTACAAATATTATACATATGAAAATCTAGCTTTGGATCTGTAACTACCAACTATATTGTAATATTAGAAACTTAAATTACCAAGGATGTAGAAAATATTTACTAAGTATTGGGTTTCAGATTGGGCTTTATGAAAAATATGTGGAGATTTGTTTCCTAACAATATGAATAAAGTAATCTAGCAGAACTGCACACTTTTAAGTGGTTAAGATGTTAACTTTTATGTTATGGAATTTTTTGGTAAAATTTTTAGCCTGAATCTTGTCTGTGATAAATATTGAATTAGGAGACTAAAAATATAGCATTGGTGGTATATAAAAAACAAAATATGGGCATAGATTTATCAAATAAGGACAAATGACTGGCTTTTGATTACAACACTTGAGATCATCATGGGGGGGGCAGAAAAATGGAAGAGGTGGATGAAATAGAAGGAAGAGATGAGGATGGAATAGTGGAGAAAGTGTGGACAATTATACATCACTTACACTATTGGAACCATGCTACCTAAATTACCACACATTTAAAAATATTGAATAAGTAAAATCTAAATTCATATGGTGCCAATGAAAAATTTTTAATAACAACATTTTTTAAGTTGAGTGCACAGGGCAAAAGAGATAGTATGGTGAGTAAAATGATTGTTTTGCATATGGCAGACCCAAGTTCAATCCTTGACATCCCACATGGACCCCCAAGACTGCTTAATGTGATTCCTGAGCGCATAGTCAGGACCTCTGAGCACTGTGCAATGTTATCCCCAAAACAAACAAAAAGTGAGTGGGCCTCCATATGGCTTCTTCTTTGTGAATTCTTACAGAACAATTCATCAATAATTAATGACATTAACATTAACATTAATTCTCCACGAGTTACAGATATGAGATAAGTTTATCACAGTAAGAAAAATATAAGTGAGAATATTTATTTTTCATTTTAAAGTGGAAATTCTGAACCATATTTTAAGGAAATTTTTATAGGTTAATGAAGTGAACACACTTACCTTTTGAAGATGCATATTATCTCCAATATTAACCACGCCTAGTTTCTCCTATTTCCACAGAGCAATCTAAAAACTGGTGTCCTCACCTCTTAGACTATGTTTGTTTGTTTTTTTAAAAGTTTTTTTATATAATGTCCTTATTTAAGATCCTGGTTGCAAACATGTCTATAGTCATTAAAAGTATATTCCCCCCTTGACCAGCTCAACCTTCCCACCAACATATACAATATAACCCCATCAAAAAAAATGGGGAGAATAAATGAACAGACACTTCCTCAAAGAAGAAATACAAATGCTAAAAGGTTAAGGAAAAAGTGCACACATCACTGATTATCAGGGAGGTGCGACTTAAAACAACAGCAAAGTACCATCTCACATCACAGAGACTGGTACACATCACTAAGAACAAGAACAATCAGGGCTGGAAGATATGGGAAGAAAGGAATTCTCATTCACTGCTAGTCGACCATCATCTAGAACAGACTTTTTGGAAGACAATATGGAGATACCTCAAAAAACTAGAAATTGAGCTCCCATAGATCCAGAAATATCACTTCTAGGGATAAACCCTAGGAACACAAAAACACAATACAAAAATGTCCTCTACACACCTATATTTATTACAGTGCTATTTGCAATAGTCATAATCTGGAAACAACCCAGATGCCTGACAACAGATTTGTAGCTAAAGAAACTATGGTACATATATCCAATGGAATGCTATCCAGCTCTCAAGATAAATGAAATCATGAAATTTTCCCATACATGGATGGACATGGAAAATATTATGCAGAGTGAAATGAGTCAGAGGGAGAGAGATAGATACAGAATAGTCTCACTCACCTGTGGGATTTTAAGAAAAATAAAAGACTATGGTAATAATACCCAGACACAATAAAAAATGAAGGCTGGAAAGAACAGCCCATGATTTGATGCTTAGCACAAAGATTAGTGAGTGCAATAAGAGAAAGGATTATTTTCCAATAGAATATGTTTATAAAGAGAGTCTAGAAAATCCATGTTATCCCTATTGGTACTGGGAGAAATAATGTCAACATGAGTTTCATAAATTTATGCACCACTTGATAACAACTAATAATAATAATAGTAAAAGAATGAAGAATTGAAAATTTATCAGGTCAATATAAGAATAAAATTAACAATTGAGCCTATCCTGGATAAAAGTGATATCACATTAGGAAACTGATCTGTTTGGAGTGGTGCTGACCCCAGTCGTCAGTGCTGAGGACCCTGGAGGCAGAGAGTGGAGTCTCATGGAAGAGGGAGGAAGACAAGTGAACTAAGTACAGACCCCAGATTACTGGAGACCATGCTTAAGTCAAGAGTTCTAGATGACAAAGATCTCTGTAAAGTTCACATGAAGAAACCAGCCAGCTCTGAGGACTTTCTGAACCACTCACTCACAGATGTAACCTTCCAATAAGGGCAGACATTCTGCTATCAAAAGCAGCAATAAAAAGAGGATCAAGTGGAAAATAATGAAGCTTTTTCTCCACTGAGTAATGAGTGGGTGGGCTGGTGGCAGAGCCATAGTACAGCAGGTGGGTGCCTAGAACCTGATTGAAGATTGATCCCGGCATGACATGGGGTCCTGAACCCTGCCAGGAGTGATCCCTAAGCATAGTCAGTAGCAAGCTGTGACCACTGCTGAGGCCCCAAATTCCAAATAATCATAATATATGAAGTAAATAAGCTAAAATGGGCTCTTTCTTTAACATAATCACTGCATACTTAATATTTTAATAAACATTTATTTATTTTACTCAATATATAAGAAGAATCAGAAATTGAGGAAATGAGATATCAACTTCCCAATAAAATTTAAATTTCAGTCAACTAAACTAATATTTTGGTGAAAGTAGTTTGAAAAAGATTATTTTTCTAGGCAAGCATTATTTCACCTAGTGAATGAAGCAGCTTCTTTGGGTATATACTTGGGAGAAATAGGGAGATAAATAGAAAAGTCTCCACCTTCATAAATTTTATACTGAGTGGCATGTTGAAGAAAAGTATACAGAGAATGGTAATTATTTCTATTTATAGACAAAGGTATTATCCTATATTTAATGTATTCTTTCATCTCTGGTTGAACTAAATAGGGTTACACCATGTTAAGCAAAAGAGATTCCTTTTTTGCTCTCATTTTTGAGTATTGAGTTGAAATCAAGACAATCAATGTATCTCTGCCCTCCCTTGAGACTTCACAATCTAGCTCCAAAAGAGGGTTTATACCTACTTAGAAGACTGAACACATGAGGAGTCATTGTCACATATATTCTTGTACTTCCAACTCATCTTTATATCAACATTACCATGTGGGAATATAGTCTGTGAATTAGACACTGAATATCCAAATGGGTTTTTTGAAACTTAATTAGGACTTTTATTTGAGGAGAGTGTTCATTCTACAAAAGTCTGTTATATAAAATATATAAATTCTACTGAAAAACAGAAACAAATAAATGTCTTGTTTAGATAACCATTTTATTGAGTTGTTATGAAAATTACTTTTCATTGATTGAAGCCACTAATCATTCATGTATGGTCTCATTCAGATCGGAGATCTGTCTCTGGAATATGATCTCAAAAATCCTAGTAAAATGATTAAACTGATTCTTCCCTGCCTGACTGGCAGAGTTCAAATGAAATTGCTCACTGTTAGGATCCAAAGAAGTCAAAGCTGAGGCCACACGATTGAAATAAAGCTAAGCAAGGCTTTATTCTGTCTACCAGTAAGTCGAAAGCTGACTGGTTTGGGTTACCTCTCAAAGGAGACGATCCCCCTCACTGTAGGATAGTAGCCAGCTTATATAGGGTTTTTCACAAAAGGCTACTTCAATCTGTTATCTTTTAAACTGATTGGCTAATGTCTAGGGGACTTTCAACAGTTCCTGTTATCTTAGCCCTAACAAGATATCTGCTATGGTGAGGTGTCCTGGGATGGTGTTTATATTCTCTAAAGGCCTTGAGAGCATTCGAAAGCCATGAGATTTTTGCAAATGGAAGCTTAGCCTTGTTAGCCTTAAATAGACACTTAACTTTGGGTCAACAAAATGGAAATCCTTCTGCTCTAGGCTTCACACTCACCTAATTCTAACAATTCAAGGATTCATTCTCATCAATTCCCCTGAAGAAAAATGCTGTCAATAGCAAATTTTAGAAAGACTATAGAGTGTCAACTTCTTTGCATCTGGCTTTACATGGCAAGCTGTAGTTACAAGGTGCCTTTCTGTTTCTTTGAGTTCTTTAAACATTTGATCCTACATCTGCTTGTCTGCTAATCAGAAGTCTGGAATCAGACTCACCTCAAAAGGATCATGATGAGACAATTAGAAATGAGCAACTAGGATTTGTGCCATTTGCTTGATAGCATGAGGAAGGAAACTAGAAATTAGAGATAATTCACAGAGACAATGGAGAGGACGCTCCATGGAATACATCTGTGCTGGGTAATGGGTGTCTGTCACCAGCACATAGGGTTGACTGACATCTCTGAGGCATGAGATTGATGGATTCATATTAAACCCAATACTCTTGTTTACCCCATAGTCTGAATTTGTAAAGTATCTTTGCAGATGAAGAAGTTTGTGCTTCTCTTTCTCATTTCTTATGGCAAGAGGAAAGAGGAGGGTCAAAAACAAACCCTTGGCAAATAGACATTTTACAGAATGGGAAGTGAATCTTGCTCTTGACCTAAATATCTTCTTCAAGGCCAACAGGAAAAATTAGATAAGGGATAAAAGTAAATACATGTACACTTGTAGAGAAGCAGGTGAACATGAATGCAACATAAAGAGGGGGAAGGAAAATAAAGCAGCAAGGAAAAAAAAAAAGAAATGCTGAGAGATGTGGGATGATTGAAAGAGGCCTCAGGTTGAGGCCAACTTTCATCATAATTTGAAAAGACACAACTATTAAAACAAATGATCCAGGAACCAGGAACGTGCTTTCTAAGAGAGCATAGTTAATTTTCAGAAAGGAACAGTGATTCTGCTGAACTGAGTGGGAAGAGGAGAGTCTTCAGATAGAAGGAATGTCTAAGATGAGGAAGTTATTTGACCCTCAGATGAGACAGAATAAGAAATACTTTTTTGATATAGAATGCATCAACCTTCAGTTTAAATAGTATTTCATGCACACATCTCCTTTTTTCCAAGAAACCAATTAGAATATACTTATATTTTCCATTATTCTTTCCATTTCCTATATTTCTCAGAGAAAAGCTTTTTTTATGGTTGTATCAGGTTGTGTTCATAGACATGCATTTAGCCCAAGCTGTGAGCATTATCCCTGAAGACTGGCTCCCTGCAGGATGCCGAGTTGTCAGACTCCCTCTTAAACTGACTACATGGGGTTTATGGGAATAAAATCGAAGATAAAAAAGGAAAGGAATGATTTATATGCAACGGTCAAAGCAGCTATTGCTCAAAATCTGAGTATTGAATACCGTATGCATATTATGAAGAGAGCATCTAGTGTTCTACAAATACACATATAAATAAAGTTCTCCAGAAAAAGCTTAAAGTAGATAACAATAGATGGGTGGCTAATTACTTCATGCCAGGCCATATGTTATTTGCTATAATTACAATATTTCATTTTGTCCTCTAAAAATTGTACGAGCTAGAAACTACTAGGGAGACTTTTTTCCATGAGGATAGATATAAAACAAAAATAAAACTCTTTTTAATCACTGATAACCATCCCCATTCTGTGAAAAACAATGCTTATCTCGATTAGGTCCTTTATCCACAATCTTAGAACTGTGAACAGAGAGACAATATTTGATCTAAAAGATAGGAAGCCAAAGTAAGTACCTACTTCTCTGTGATTGCAAATCCTAGCTAAGATGACTCAGGAGTATGAGTGCAAAACCTTGGTGGGGGGTGGAGGGCTGTTCACAGCTCCTCGTGGACAGTCAGGCCACTACAGAAGGACAAGCCTGCAGGTGGCACTACAGATAACTTAGGTGGGTGACAGTCACAGAGACCACAAAGCAAAACATCTTCACAATTCATTCCTGAAGAAGTGCTCTAATCCCTTCAAAACTGCCGACTGCTGGGTTACAAATCCCTTTGAAACCCCTTTTCTAATTTCTCCAGGGCAAAGCATAATCCAAGCAACAAGTACAAAGAAACTGAAGCAAAGGTAGGAGTAGATGAAGTGGTCTGAGACAGAGAAAAAGATGGGCAGCTAAAATAAATTATCTTGGGTGGGGGTGAGGAATATAAAAGGCATAGGGATATATCTAAAATTTAAGCAATAATAAGTATTTAATAATTATTAATTAATTAAATATACAACATATAAAGTTATAGAATTTAAGTAAAAGCAAGAGCATAGAGTCCATTAAAAAGCAAATTGTAGAAAATGAAAGTCAAGCTTTTGAAAAGTCCCTATGTCTTTCGATCCTTGTCAAGAGGTGATCATGTTATGAACCACAACTGCCATCAAGAATGACTGGAATGAAAAAGCCTAGGTGCAGGACAAACCTGGCCCCTGGCCCTGTGCTGTGTCTATGGACGCTGCTTATCTTTCCTCCCAGAGGTTCTGACTTTATTGCTCAAGTTTCTGGTCACTATTGAATTATTTCATACCTCCAAGGTTTATATGCTTTATATTTAATTTATTAAGGATGATTCCGTCCCTTTCTGCATGAGCAGAGTTTATAATCCACTGTGAACCCTGCTCATCAGAATCCTAAATCTGAACTGATCCCTGAAATTTGGAGTCTGAGATCTGCCTGCAAAATGTTGCCAAGCAGAACTAAAAGCCTATTTAATTGAAGGGAGGGGGAGATTTATTGTTTGGCACTCTTGGAGGTGCACAGAGCTTAATCCTGGCTTTGTGCTCAAGGATCATTCCTGATGGATCTTGGTGGACCAATATAGTATGCAGAAATCCTATCCAACCTAGGTTGCCTTCATATAGGGCAAGTGCTGGCTTGTCAGGACCAAACAAAACCCCAACAATAGAGGGTTAGGAACAGAATTTAATCAAGAGAGAGGCAAAGCAGGGAGGCCATGGTTCAAACTACTCCCTTAGGTAGTTCTTGTAAATACTAAAAAGCAAAACAATAACAAAAAACCCAAACAAACAAAAAACAAAAACAATAACAAACAAACAAAAAAAACCACTTGGGATTTTTGTCTAACCTAAAAATTAGTAGTGTATGCAAAAGGTGCCTTTGTAATTTTTCTTACTATGGTTCTCCTACATAATAAAACTCCCAATTAAAATCAGCATCTCAAAAGAGAATCCTGCTCTTTGAACATTTACTTGAAGTTTCTTTCTGGTTTCCTTCAATTTTTAAATATTCTGCAAAACTCTTGAATGTATTCACGTTTTGCCATTTTTCTAATACTACTTTTTGGTTAATATACATTCTGTTGTAATTTTTTTTAACCAGGTGTTTCCGTACGAAACTTGAGTTATTCAAGTAAGAATTGTAAGATAAGAAAAGGCCTTTCTATCCAAGCCATTTTTTTTTTCAGTTAGATTGTGTGGCTCTAGATTTTAATAGATCGTGAAATCAACACTACATTTGTCTTTAATTTTTTTAAATAAAATCCCTCTATATGTAACTGGGGCTGGAGAGAGCATGGAGGTAAGGCGTTTACCTTTCATGCAGAAGGTCATCGGTTCAAATTCCGATGTCCCATATGGTCCTCCGTGCTTGCCAGGAGCAATTTCTGAGCATGGAGCCAGGAATAACCCCTGAGCACTGCCGGGTGTGGCCCAAAAGCAAAAAACAAAAAATATCCCGCTATAGGTGTTTTACCAGATATTTTTTCTGTCAGAAGCTATGTTAGTCTCTTAAGAAGGCCTGTTCTTAACAGGATAACAATTTTGAGATCAAGATAACAACTTGAAAATGTCAAGATCATGGAATCATTATGCTTTTGAAGCTGTTTCCATTTCTGATATCACTGTTATAAAGATAGTGAATTAGATGTTCTTCCTCATATCTCATTTTTATCCTATCTTTGATTTTTGTTATACTACTGTTGTAGCCTTAGAACAAATGTCTTTTGTTTCTGACCTGTCAAATACATTGCCACTGCACTCTGGGTCCCATCTTTAATGCGTTTTTTTATTCGTCGCTCACATACACATTTCTGTCTCATTCCTTGTCTGACATGCTTGTAATTATGAAGCCTGTGACATCTCATATGGGAGGAAGTGAGAGGGCCAATATTCCCAGCTTACATACAATTTTATCCAGATTATATGGAAAAATATGGCCAGGCTCTCTTGTAAAACTAGGTTCAATGGCGTTTCTGACATGAGCCTCATGACTGCACCCTCCCTTTCCTTGTCCATGACTTGAGAAAAGGAAGGTGGGTCTGCTTCCCTCATGTCAAAATTCCCTCAAAATTGTGGCTAGATGTTGAATTGTGGTACTTCTTTGCCAAATAGCTATTTATTGTTGACTATATTATAGCTGATCCTGGTAGCTGTAGGAAATAAGACTGATACAGAGAATGGGATTTCTTTTCTCATTTATGACAGAAGTGCCATTTCTCCCAGAGGTAGTAAAAGCTTTCCTGCATGAATCAAAATTTCAATATCTGTTGGAAGTTTCTCTCATGATTTATCATCCAGCATGATTCCATTGGAATTGGAACTGTAACTTCTTTAATTGCTAAACGTTTTGGCCTACACATGAACACTTTCATTTTGTCACTCACAGTTCAATATTTTTTTATAAATAATCTGTTTTATAAGTATGAATTTCAAGAGGATAAAGGCTAAACAGGTGAACTTCTATATATGAACTGTGAGTCTCTATGTAAACCTTTTTATAATTGATTCAGCAAGATAGTGACTTGTGATCATGTGATCAGCTATCAACACTTTATAGCTTTTCTCTGGAAATACTTTTCTGAAGGAAATTTAGATTGTTCTTTACTCTAAGCTACTCCAAAGTTCATCCAATACATTCTTATTTCCCCCAAACCTAAATTATGTTTAAAGGTCTCGAAGGTGAATAAATAGAGGTAGAAATAAATAATCGGTAAATGCAAATTTCTCCTGACAGGAGTCAAGCTTGCCAAGTAAAATAACTTCCAACATAAAACAATGATTTACAAGCATATTAAAACACCCATTCAGTGGCCTGCCAAAATATGCATCTAAGTATAAAAAAAAAATAAAAGGAAATTCTGGTATTTTCTTTCTGATGGTTGAACCATGCCTGAAAGTTCTCAGAGCATATATAATAGCAAATAGAGTTATTTAACCATGGAGAAATTTCTTTTGGCAGCATGTAATATCATATTTGATAATATTTTTATCTTATATGACTTGCCATTTAGAATTTCCATGTCTACTGATATTGTTTAAATATATCAATATTAGAATCATTTAAAAATCTGTATTCTAAAATTTTGTCTGACTTACAAAATCACTGACCCAGTTACTCTACTTTTCTAAACTTGATTGGATTCCCAGCCCCTCTAATTACCTCAGGGCTTTGTCTGCCAATGAATCAAGTAGGAGATTCAGAGTTACAGAAGTTTCACAAGTATTATTTCATGAATATAAATATAGATATCAAGATATGGGTGACACCATTCCTCCCATCATTCAATTTTAAGTCTTAAGGTTCTAAAAGTAAATAAATAACATTTTTTATATTTTTTATAAAAACATTGTTTTTATAGAAGCGCCTTTAAGTACATTCTCTCAATTTCTGAGCACTCACATTACACAATTTAGAAATATATTTTTTCTAATTAGTAATGATAATATATGCCATGGTATGTAGCTCTACTTTCAAAACACACTCATTTAGCATGACTTTGATAGTTGCTTGAAGGGAAAATGATAGCTTAGACTATGTTATGGATGATAAGACTTTGATCAGATCCCTTTTTGTTGGTCTGAGTGGCTGCATTTGATTCTCAGAAAAATGTTCATGCATATCAGATAGCCAGGCAATTGCTTCAGACATTAAGATATTGCGTTTTCTCTTCTTTAACTTAATTTCTCGTAACAAGGCTATTTTTCAGGGTATTGAAATTTTTCATAACAAGAAGAAATGCATGCTCTATTACTTCTTTACAAAGTCATTTACATATAAATGAGCTCCTCCTCTTATCCCTGTCTATTGTCTTCATTCTGCAAACATTTGCATATTTGAACAAGTCTTTCAGATCACATATTAAGTTCCAGAATAAAAAAGATTGGCAGCATGGCATGGGAAATGGCGCTGCAGTGTTATTACTTATTTAATCAGTTCCCATGAATTTCTTTAGTCAGAACTACAACTGTTTAGAAAAAAAGAATAAAACAAAAGTCATAAAATTGAATTGGTACATAGGAAAGAACAGGCCTCAAGAACTGACACCATACAGATACAAGTTCTGTGTATACATATTGATTATAACTTGCGCTGGGAATTTTTAAAATGTTTGATCTCATTTGATTCTCTAATTTTGTTTTGTTTTGGGGGGCACATTCAGAAGTGAAGTGCTCAAAACTTACACCTGGCTCTGTGCTCAGGGATCAATCCTATGAGGCTCAGGGAACTATATATGTCATGCCAGGAATCAAACCACAGTTGGCCACATGCAACTTACCCATTGTAATAGTAATTTACTCATTGTACTATTGCTCAGATCTTCTCTAACCTTTTGTTTTTTTAATCACACTTAGTAGTACTGTGGTTCTCTGACTATTACCAATCCAGGCACAGATTTCCCATGGCCATGTTCCAGACAGCATTGTCAAGTTCACACATGGTCATATTTCCTCTGAAGAGTCTCTCTCTGTCTCTCTATTTCTCTCTATCTCTCTGTCTCTGTCTATCTGTCTACGTATCTTACACACACACACACACACATACACACACACACACACACACACACACACACACCTCTCATTTTTCCTTCAAACTCCACCAGCCATGATCACAAGGAAATGTTCTTTTATGCAGATTTATCTTCCTTTTGTCCAAAGACAGTAATTCAAACAATCATCTCTAAATATTATGGTATCTTTTCCACATCTTCATGCCAACTTGGAGGAAGTTCCATCTGTGGACAGGCTTTTCCTCCTAATCTGCTCTGCTCCTCAACTCATCTGACAGACAATATTCACTTGGCTTCCTTGGATTGACAACCCCTTAACATTCTCTAGCTTTGTTCTGGACAGCTATAGATATAGAGATACTTGCTTGGAATTTCTTAATTGAAAGAGTTAACACTGTGCACAGTCCACAGTCGAGACAGTCTAGAATAGGATTGCCCCCATTGTCTTTTCTATCCCACCAGTCGCTGTTCACTTAGGATATGTGTAAGTCACAGGAGAGTGACACAGTGGGGATATAGTTGGTGAAGGTGGTTTACACAGAAGGGACAGAGTATCTAAGTATTTTTCTCCTTCTCCTATCTCATTCAAAATAGAAGACAAGGGGTCAGAGCAATAGCACAGTGGTAGAGCGTTGGTTGGCCTTGCACATGGATAACCCAGGATGGACCCTGGATGGAGTCCAAGCATCCCATATGGTCCCCCGAGCCAGCAAGGAGTGATTTATGAGTACAGAGCCAGGAGTAACCCCTGAACACCATCGGGTATGGACAAAAAAATAGATAATTTGGATAAAATGGAAGTAACATTTAGAGAAATAGAGATGCTATAAAGAAGTATATATTTTCTAAGAAAAAGTTGTTACTGTATCAACAGCCACTATCATGATATGAACAATAATTTTTTTTTGGTTGTTTGGGGCATACTGAGTGATGCTCAGGGGTTACTCTGGCTATGCATTCAGAAATCACTCTTAGCTCAGGGGACCATATGGGACACCAGCGATTGAACCCAGTTTCATCCTGGGCAGCTGCATGCAAGGCAAACACCCAACTGCTGTGCTATTGCTCAGGCCCCACAAGAATCATTTCTGACATGTCATCACAATAAAGTTATTTAAAACGCAAATACTCCTCAAGAAAGCTGTCCTTTGCTGTACATACTGTTCCTTAAGCACAAATCAGGAAGTGGCCTTAACAAAATTGTGATATAACTTTACAGAAGATTCGGCCAATAAAATACTATTGATGAAGGAAGCAAAATAACAGGTATGCCTGCATTACTGGCCATGCTCACATACTCTTCAATACCTCTAAGTTATTTGGATTCTATGTGAATCTGGTTGGGAAGAACTGTTACTACTGAACAAACCCAGGAGAATAACAATAAAGCAAGATGCTGACTCTTTCTCCCACACTGCTGCCTTTTAGTCTGTGCAAATCCTGAACAAAATGTTCTATACACATCAGGCCTATGACAGAGTTCTCAAAACACCTTCTATTAAAGGTTTACCTGAGGCCAGCGAGGCCAGACTTCAGTTACATTTATCTTTCAGGGTCTTGTAAGTAGAAATTCACAATAATTGCCATCATTACAACAACAAAAATTCTCAGAAGTCACTATGCAGGGCCAAGCATACGCAGTGAACATTTCCAACATTTCCAATAAAAATCCTTCCCTCAATCCTAACCATGCTAAGCAAAGATGACAGATCTCCATCAGAGGATGGGAGAATGGCTGAAGTTTAGTACCATCGCTAATTCTTCCTTTGCTGAATCATCACAGTATTAATAACCCAATTCCCATAGACAGTTCATGAAGTGGCTAGCAAAGATGGGGCCAAAGCCTGTGTGGTGCTTCTGGTAAAACTAGCTACTATTTCTGGTGTGAGAATTACTGACTTAGGAAGTGACCCCTATGGTAGAGTTTTGACATCATCAATCACACACTCTCTATATCGAACATTTTTAAATTTCACTAAGACACCAGAACATGGATAGTGCAACCCCCAAACTAACCCAAACACACACCATGAGTAACAAGTACAGTAGACCACACAGGTACTAGAGTTCACTTATATATTTAAGGGACACTAAACTTTGGTCTGTAGCACTGATCCTTTTAATGTGTAGCTCAGAGTCAGTTGGGTTATTTTGATTCTACCAGACCTGCAAGCTTTGCATTTGCAAGTTCAGAGTTGTCAGTTGATGTTAGATGAATTATGTGTGATCCATGGTGCAGGCCTTTTGCTGAAAGGTTAGTTATTACTTATCTTAAAGACACATATGTACTAAGTCGTGTCTGCTCAACTCTGTGGCACTGCTTTTTATTGCTGTCTTGGCAACCTTTTGCCAGTGTTTCTATGTCTCTTCTGTTTAAGGTTCACTCATTTAATGACAGATTCTTTCTCTTCTAAACTTGGGTAGAAATGTCTGGCTTGGACAGAAATTTTGTTTTTAATTTTATTTCTCCAATAGAGAATTTCATATCAATAAAGTCCTTCAAAATCAACTTATGAAACTATACAGTTTATTAAAAAATAGACATTGCCAAATCTGTAACAAATTATCATCTCTTCTGAGAAATTGCATGTCAGAGTTCATTTGTTTGAAAAGTCACAATTTCATTTCTTAGAGCTGTTCTTTTCTATCTTTGTGTGTATAATATATATATCATATATATCATGCATGTGTATATATGTTATATATTTTGTGTGATGTATAAATAAATATATGCTCATATTTAATTATGCTCTCTTTATATATTTCATTACAGATTGACAAACACAAATTTTAAGATTTAAAATAGTACAAATAAGGTAAAGATATGAGTTAATTTTTCTTATTTCCTCTACACTAAGCATCTCCAATTCTCTGATAGAATGCAGACAAACAACTGACATTACTTTCCATACCATTTTCCTACAATCCCATACAGAAGCACCCTTGTGAGCTATGACTCTCTAGATTAAGTGGAGACAACTTGAAAAATTCATGAGAACAGAATTGATTAAATTAGGTAAATTTCCTCTGCCCTTCATCTCTATTCCTTGGTAGAGTATCTTTAATAGCTGGGCTAATACAGAATGGAATTATACAGGAAGATTTTAGTAGACTATTGCATTAAGAGTCAATATTATTGCCTGAGGGGAGAGATTGAGCACAACTTCAACTCAGCTGAAGAGTTCTTGAAGCACCGCTCTGAGTTATGGGAGAGAACTGCAGGAGAGCAGGGGAGAAGTTTGTCAATATGAGAAGGCCATCTTGTTTGCCAAATGATGAAATGAAGACTGCCCTATTTTGAAGACTAGTATATTAGAATTATACCTTTTTAAATGCTTGTATTACAAGCAATGGATTCAGAACACTGGAGAAAGGTATTTCTGTGTTGTAAAACTCAAGAGTTTGAGGAAGGATTTGCATCTCAAAGGGTCTGAGAAATATTCTATGAAGACAAGTTTTGGAAGTACACATGGTCAGAAAAGGAGAGCTGTCGGGGGCCGGGCGGTGGCGCTGAAAGTAAGGTGCCTTGTGCTAACCTAGGACGAACCTCGGTTTGATCCCCGGGTTCCCCATATGGTCCCCCGTGCCTGCCAGGAGCGACTTCTGAGCGAATAGCCAGGAGTAACCCCTGAGCATCACTGGGTGTGGCCCAAAAACCAAAAAAAAAAAAAAAAAAAAAAAAGAAAAAAGAAAAAAAAAAGGAGAGCTGGAGACTAGCAGAGGGAAGTATGTCAGACTTTTAATCAAGCTGAGAGGAATATTGACATATTGCTCACTAGTAAATGCCTTGCCTGGAGTGGGAAAGTTACATGCTAGAGCAAGAGAAACCCCATGGCATCAGGTGGCAACTGTAGTTCCCCATTTTTCTCTGTTTCCAGACATGCAGGCTACATAGCAGCTTGGAGAGCCAGGGTCCTAAAGCCAAAATGGCAGAGGCAACAGATGGTTGTAAGGAACTAGTAACCAAGGTAACTGTCAGCAGCTTTTGCCAAAATAATAT
This sequence comes from Crocidura indochinensis, assembly GCA_004027635.1. Taxonomy (NCBI): domain Eukaryota; kingdom Metazoa; phylum Chordata; class Mammalia; order Eulipotyphla; family Soricidae; genus Crocidura; species Crocidura indochinensis. The sequence goes on from PVKC010007389.1 coordinate 19,272, forward strand.
CAATGTATGTCCTAAACTATGAAAACTCTACATTAAACTGGTATCTTATTACAAGAATACACATTAAGAATGAATCGATACACATTAAGAAGAATGAGTTATAATAATGTTTATCATCAGAAATCATCTTTATGGAGTTTGTTTTTTGGGGGAAGAGGCTTGTAGAAGTCGCAGGGCTTGGCTCTCAGGGATCAGTCCTGGCAATGCTGGGGGACAAACCAGAGTCCACAGGGTGAAAAGCTTACTTATCCCTTGTTTAATCTCCTTGGTCCATCATTAAAAAAATAACTGAATACTTAATATGTCCATGTGATCAGCTTGTTTCACTCTTATCGATTGGGAATGGGAATCAATTATATTTTTCTAATCATCTTTCAGGAAATAAGACATTTTAGGAAATAAATTTTTTTCAATTATACCTGACGCGTCAGTATTGATAGAATGATGCCAGTCATCACTCTACGTCTTCAGAAATGTTTAATAAACTTAAATTGGCTATGCTTTATATTTGATAGCTTCCTGGAAATTTACTCAAATCTCTAATTTAAATACCGAAAACTCTGCTCTTTAGCAGTTAAGTGTATAAAATATTTAAAACTCTTCTAATTGTACTATATAAGTTTAGAAAATATTTATTATCTGAAAATTTTAAAATGAGCATATCTCTTCCATATTTATTGCCTGTTCACAGTCAATTTTATAAATGCCATAGTTCAAAGAAACACAGCATCACTGAATCCTGCACCTTGCTACAGTGAAGATAATACTTTTAATTTTACCTTGCATTTTGTTTTGTTCTGTTTGTATAATACACAGAAAACTGCTCAGCTTGTGGTCTACAGCCAGCAATTAACACCACTTAGCAGCTGTTAAAATGGATAATAGCCTGTTGTTATCTTCATGTGGCTTAATTCAAATGCTAATTGCTCTCTGAGCACTGATCATAAACTTACCATATCCTTTACAATCTGCAGACATTTGAAGCAAAATAAATAATTTAAAAATTGTTTTCCTGGTGGTAGAGATGGTGGAGGAGAAAGAACTAAGAGAGGACAGAATTTGGGCTGTGGTGAGTTGATATAATGAGGCCCCTTCCAAAGGTATTTGATCTTGTTTTGATACTAATGCCTGTATGAGAGCCAATTGAAGGACTGGGTGAAATCATATTCAGACACCTGTAGGTTTTATAATTTAGTGTAAAATATACATACCATTCCTAACACTCATGAGACACAAAATATCTTAATAATGTTAATCATCAATGCATGTTAAAAAGATAGAATAATTTACTGGGATATACTAAATACAGAACAGTATCAACAGTAATTCAACCTGTCTCTGATGCTTTTAAGTAGCTACTAGAAAACTTTTTCATTATCTTCATTATCTTGGTGGCACGTATTATAGTTTTAACCTTAAAATATTGAGGACATGTACAAATTCCTAAGGTTCAAGGAAACATTAAAAAAAATTTTATGGGATTGGTCTCCCAATGAGTCAAATGGGCCTTTTTCTACATGAGTCCCATGGGAAACTAAGGTGAGACTGGCTATTGGCCTTGGGAAGGCTCTTCCTCCCTCTCATAGTGATCAGGGATTCAAAACAGAGCTGTGAAGGCCAGAAGCAGAGGAACAGGTCGCATTCTGGGAACTGAAGGTTTGCTGCCATTGCCACAAGGGTAAGAGATGCAGAGACACAGAGAACTTGGGAAACCAGGAAACAATCAGACACAGAAACAAGGAAACAAACTGTGGAACAGAGACAGAGAAATTGGGAAACTAGGGAACAATCAAAGACACAGAGAAACCGGGAAACCATGAAATCGAGGGACCCAGAGAAAGAGGCCAGGGAGACACTGGCCCCAAGTGAATGAAGCCTGCAACTCCCAAGCTCAAAGTAGCCAACTTGTCACAATAAGAGATGTTTAGGAGAAGAAAAGGGAAGAGGGAGGATTGCAGGCAAGTGCAGGGAGCCAGAAGCAGCAACCAGATCTCTTGACACTCTGTCTGCAAAACTGAATGAAGAAAGGGGTACAGAGGGTAGGAACAGAAAGGTACATGCCATCCTCATCAGAGGCTCAGGACATGCACAAGCCTTGTCTAATGCTGCTCTCCAGTTTGTATTCACCATGATCCCCTAACCCAAGAATCAAATCACTGCTCCCCTTTGGAGCACCTCACAGAAAGGATTTGGTACAGTATGGGTCTGTAAGTAGATCCCTCTCTGAAAAGCACTTTTTCCTCCAGGAGAGAGAGACCATCGCTCCTTGTCAGGTGAAGCCTTCTCACTCTAGGATGACCCACAGACCCTGCACACAAAGGAGTCATCCCTGGTTCACCCACTTTCCCATGTAAAGCCACATCTTTATATGTGTGTTCAGGACATTATGCTCATTTGCTGACAGGACTGACACTGCTTTGAAAACTCACCAGGAAGGAAAAATCCACACCAGTATGACTTTCCCAGCACAATGACCTCAGCCTTCCATTGCTTTCTATTGGAAAACACAGAGCAAGAGAAGAAATACTGCATACACAACTTTAGAAAATAGTGGGTGATATTTTCAAAGGAAATTTGATTCCCAAACTCCTAGAAACAGTCAAAACACAATTGCCAAAGCCAATCCAACTTCAAACACTTGAAAAACAAATGGGAGAGACAAATGTTCTGAAGAGAAGTAAAGCAGGCTGCAATTAATCAATTATTGAGTGGGTGGGAGGGAACAACATGCATTTTTAACGTAAGTTTTAATAAAAAACATTTAATAATGTGCACTTTGGAGCCTTCCCCAACCAGTGGGAAGTGAAGGCTCCATCTGCGAACAGCTTCAAAACCTCCAAGTCCTATCCACAAGTCCCTTCTCTGGCTCCACACTAATGAGCAAATGGAATGGGCTGGGTCAAAATAGCTTTTTTCAATGCAGCACTATTGATTTCCCTCTGACTCGCTGCTCATTTCTCTGTCTGGAGAGACAAGATGTCTTATTGGATGAGGCATAAAGCTGAAGTCCTGACCAACTGCGGTCACTGAGCATCCCAGGGCACATTTTGTGGGAGCCAAGGAGGTTAGCCCATAGCTTTGGTCTTGGTCCAGTCTAAGGTTCACCCAAGAGTCTGAGAATATAATTTTTCCTTGTCCAGTGCCCCAGATACAACTCCTTCATGTCACAGATTGCAATGGTTTGGCTTTTTTTCATTAGGCTACAGCCAGCATTCACACCATTAAGATATAACTTGGGACGTGTTTGAAAACATTACTCTTACCTTGAATATCCCGTTGTACATCAACAATTTTTGATTTCTGATCTACTCTTAGTGGTATTCAGGGGTTACTCCTGGCAGGCTAAGGGGACCATATGGGATGCCAGGAATTGAACCTGAGACATGCAAGGCAAACACCCGACCCTCTGTGCTATTCCTCTAGCCCTGCATCAACCATTTTAATTATCATAGGTAATTAGGATAGAGATGTGTTAGGAATGTGGGAGCTTGCCTATTTAAGAAGGTCTAGGTAATATTTTCAATGAGTCTATTTCTTTTTTTGTGTGTGTGAGTTTATTTGAAACAACATATATTGAGTGCCTACATGCAAAAGTATTCTACCAACCAATTGAATTGGTCTATCTATAAGAAGTGAGAGGTCTGGTGGAGGAAATAAAAAAGCAAAGTAATTTTCAGATCAGATGATGCAAGTCACCCAGCACGTTTGTAAAGAAACCCAGTCAGGCTGATGCTAACTCCCAGAGGAGAGTCCAAGGGATGGATAGCTGTTTGGTTGGTATTTGGTTTCTTTATATGGAGATGAATAGCTACTGAACAAGTAGAAGTGAAGACTAAGCCTAGAGGAAATAATTTCAGCAGAGTGTCAGAAACTTGACAGGGCCATGCCCTACCATGCCCAACACCATGTCCCTATTCCCAACGCTGGATGGAGGAAGCAGCAGGCCAGCAAGGATTACCTGGGTCCCACTGGTGACTCACATGGAGGTCAGTCTGAGGACCTGGTATGCAGATTCTGTTTTTCAGTAGAAGGTATGGGAGGAGGAGAGGTATGTTGTATTAGATGAGAGGTGCAGGATGTGAAGGTCACTGAAGTCATTTCTAGAGACTTCAGAGTAGAATAACCCCCCCACATTGTGAAATTAATCCCACACATGTATTTCCACCCCCCCCCCACCCCCCAGACAGATGGGTCTGATGAAATAGAGTAGCTGCAAAGAATTAAATAAACCAAGTCAGTCTAGAGTCCTGGAGTCAGTTTTTGTTTTGCCTCATGGTATCTTTGCCTGAATTCACCAAAACCAATCAGTTTTTCTTTATTCTCAGTACAAAATTCAACTAGGTGGGGAAGGTGGAGTAAGGGTGGAGATGACTTCTACATATCAAAGGACTAGAGGGAAAGGAAAGAGGAAATTGGGGGAATGCTGCTATTTTGAGTTAATAGCTGGGTATCATCCTACATTTCAGCATGAGGGGCCACAGTGTTTGGCTGGGCATTCCCCACTGTATTTACTAATTCTGGGTATAAGCTGTGTGCCAAGATGTTTGAATGGCCAATCACTGCTTTAGACCAATTCTCAGGACTGCTCTGACAGGAGTAATCCTCTCTCAGCAGGTCCGTGAGTCCCTCATCTTCTCCCAGTCCCTTTAGGTGCCTCACCCCACCCAGCACTTCCTGGTTACAGCCACTATAGGTTATAACGTAGGTACACTGTAGGTTATATAGCCACTTGGGTCTGCTCCCAGAGGAAGCAAAGAAATGGATAGAAGAGAACCCCAGGCTAAGCATTTCATTCTCACCCAGACCTTTGGTTTTAGATCATTCACACAGCACACTGTAAAATGCAGGCCAGATGACACAGTACCACATGATCTGCCCAGGAACCTGTAAGGTGCCAGGTGGCAGAGTCAGGAAGCACACACCTGGAAATGAGATTCCAAAGCCACTGTCCATATTTCCTGCTTTTGAAGGACTGAGTTTAGTTGTAAGATGACCCAAACTAGCAAAGCACAGATTTCAAGAGATAAAATGCCTTAGACCCTCTGCACTGAGCAAGTGTTCAAATGCAAAATATGAGAGAGGCCCAGAGGTCCTGTGACATGGAAATATCTGAGGAACTGTGGGTAAGCCCTGAAGATAGATCAGTTGTGTGACATGCCTGCAGGGTCAAATCAGCAGATTGATTCTACTAAATCTGTGATAATCATTACCATCATAGCCTTCATCATTATGATCATGAAGGAACCACTCTGCAATGTCCAGCTATGCAGTGTCAATAACTGAACCCCAGTCCCTGATTTCCTACTAACACTACCCAACCCCCCCACCAAAAACCACCAGACACATTACAGGGGAAAGACATGAATCCCAGTCCAACTTTGTATACTGTAGGAAGTGAGGGTCAAATCCAAATGTGGGGCACATGGACACACAACTTGATTAATTTTTCAAATAAACACAATTGTGTAATCACCATCATCAGACTTGGCTAGTGTCAAGTTTATGGCCACTGACAACCAGTGGTGAGGGTATAGGTGCCCTCGGTAACTTGGACCTCTCCTTACAATCCTGTTCCTCTAAAAGAGAATAGTGTCCTGCATGGATGCCCAGGGGAGGACAAGAAGAGTGAGAAAGACAGCCAGAGAAATGAGGCACATGCCATTTTGCTGCAGTTGAGCAAACACAATCCAAAACAAGTTGAAGGGTGAAGGTGACTACACAGGAGGACAAACCAGGAAGAGGAGGAGGAGGAGAAACAGGAGGTAAGTAGGGGCATCAGTCATGCTCTGTGGACTCTGACCCAGTCTATATCTAGCCTAAAGCAGCAGGGGCATATCCCAGCTAGAAGAATGTGCAAGTCCAGAAAGAAAATGTGTCTAAAATTGCCAATATAATATTTTTTCTGCACATGAAATATTTTAAAGATTTTTTTCTTCAATCCTAAAATGTCACCCCTTCACCTGTTTCCAGAAACTAACAGAAAGATAAAGAGTGAATACTAAAATACTGTCAAGTTTCTTCCTTCATAAGAAGGTGCGTTCAGGGGCCCGGGAGATAGCATGGAGGTAAGGCATTTGCCTTTCATGCAAAAGGTCATCGGTTCGAATCCCGGTGCCCCATATGGTCCCCCATGCCTGCCAGGAGCAATTTCTGAGCATGGAGCCAGGAGTAATCCCTGAGCACTGCCAGGTGTGACCCAAGAATCAAAAAAAAAAAAAAAAAAAAAAAAAAAAAAAAAAAAAAAAAAAAAAAAAAAAAAAAAAAAAAAAAAAAAAAAAAAAAAAAAAAAAAAAAAAAAGAAGGTGAGTTCATTATGAAAGAAAAGAGGAAAAACATACCCCGTATCTAGTTGTTCCATGTTAAACTTGGATAAATTTTTTTTTGAAAAAATAGTTTGAACATGCAAGAGAATGAAGTTGATTTTTCTCTTCTGTGTCTAACTGATCCATCCACCATGGCCCTCTTCCCTTTTTGTCCTCTGACTCTTGTCTTTCTTTTTTTTTGTTTGTTTTTTTGTTTTTGTTTTTTTTTTGTTTTGTTTTTGGGTCACACCCAGCAGTGCTCAGGGATTACTCCTGGCTCCATGCTCAGAAATTGCTCCTGGCAGGCACGGGGGACCATATGGGGCACCGGGATTCGAACCGATGACCTTTTGCATGAAAGGCAAATGCCTTACCTCCATGCTATCTCCCGGGCCCCCTCTTGTCTTTCTTTTTGCTATTAAAAAAGACTAGAACTTCCTTACAACTGTCCCATTCACCTCAAATTCTTAGCCACTTCCACTCCAACCTTGGAGGGTCTGGTAAAGGTACAGAGAGAAGCAGAAATGTTCACAATAGATTCTTCTCCTGCCTCTCATTTCTGATTGTCTGCAGAGACAACATATAACACATGATCTTAGTATTGATCTCCATTATTTATTTATTGCACAAAGTGCTGGCTGTGACGGACTTTTCTAAACAAATGAAATTAGTATATTGCCTAAATACAAAGCAGATACAGCTCTCATATTTTTTCTAGACTCAGAATATTGGTTAAATCATGTCTAAATCATGCTAGGAGAATATGACTGCTAGCTCAGTCTATGCCAAGTCTCAATGTCAGAGTCACCTGTCACTTCTATCTCAGTGTCAAGTTTTCTTTGTAATTTCTCTCCTTTATTTTCTGCCAAAAACCATAGTTGTATTCACTAAGGTTTTCTCTTTGCTGTTAAAAAATCCCCTTGGGTTTCAGGCAACCAAGTTATTTTTAATTTAAAAAATATTCTCTTTAATAAATAACATAGCAATAATATTAGAGAAGATTTCTGAGAAAAAGTAATTACTTCTAAATAGTTTTCCTACTTTAGACTCTTCACTTATTCATCTCCATGACGTTTTTTTTCCCACAGATTCAATCACTATGCATCGATAGGATGACTTTTAGTTCTTTGCAATTGAGCTTATAGTTCGAATATTAAAAAAAAAACTTAGCCCTATTCTGTTATTAAATATTTACTAGCTCAATAATCCTTTATCCTGTAGCTGTATCTTGATATTTTTAACAATTACAATTCCTCTATTTAGAAATACCAACTTTGAAACCGAATGCTAAAAACACAGCCAACTGACAATGAAGTGGTATGAACATTATTGACATGATAGAACCTAAACACGGATTAGTCACAATGAACATCACATTTCTCTCCCAATTCCATCATACTTACCAGTAGTTGCCCGGGGATTTTGACTGAAAAGAATTTCTGTAACAGAGATTAGATCTTTAGGAAAGATGCTTGTTACAGAAATTTCTCAGTAAATAAAATTTTTACTGGCTATGCCAATGTGTCAGGTATTGTCCAGCACAACACTAATACACTAATGATGGCATAGTATAGATCTAGAAATGTCAGAGTAATGTAAGCAGGTGACATGTGGGACAAGGGTAATGGGAAAATTGCAAAGTGTCAGCCTAAACTTTTTAGTGTCTCGTAATGGGATCAGTCATAGCCCTTCCTGTTGTGACAGGGCAGCTGGTAGAAATCTGAGGCCTTCCTCTGCTGAGAACCCTGTACATAGGTCAATCCAGACTCTCCAAGAGGCCTGGGAAACAGAAATGGAAAGCACTGGGCTTGAAGGCATCTGATAGACATCACATGTGATCCTCTGAGTACTACCAGGAGTCACTCTTGAGCAAGTTAAATAGACTTCTAATGGAGCCCCCCCCAAAAGAAAACCCAAAATCTACCCACCAAGTATTTTGTACCCAGAAAGCACCAACCCTGATAGCCAAGCATTCACTGTGATGCAACTTGCTTCAGACTATCAGGAAGGCATCAAGGCACTCCCCCCACCCCAAACACACACACACACTAGGCCTCTCTCACTGAGTTCTGTCCACAGGAGCTCCTTACACTTTCAAATCAAGGCTCCCTTGGGTTACCACCTTCTCTATCTTTCTCAATTCTTTGTTCAACATACTAAGAACTCGGTTGGACCCCTCTACTGGCAACAAAAGGTCACATGACCTGAATTCTATAGTCTGCTTAGAAAGCAACAGCAATAGAAGGGCTGATTCCTAGCAAACTCTCTTCTGTTCACAGGGGAATGTCTAAAAAGAAATCCTGTGGGGAATGAATGGAGCCCAGGGAGGAGAAAGTGTTCTGCTCACCAGGGTCTCTTAAAACTGCTCTCTCAACCCTTCACCTTTACTAGAGTGAGTTTCCCAGAGCAAACATGATGTCACTGCCATCCCTAAAATTCAAGTAATTACATGTAGTTTTTAGATGGCTTTTTAGTTGCTTTTTTTTGTTGGGGGGTGGGTGGTTTTTGGTCCACACCCAGTGATGTTCAGAGGTTTCTCCTGGCTATGTGCTCAGAAATAGCTCCTGGCTTGGGGGACCATATGGGATGCTGGGGGATCAAACCGTAGTCCTTCCTAGGTCAGCTGTGTGCAAGAAAAATACTCCACCACTGTGCCACTGCTCTGGCCCTACTTTTTAATTTTTTTTTTACTTCTTTTTTTGTTTGTTTGTTTTTGGGCCACACCCAGTGATGCTCAGGGGTTACTCCTTGCTATGCGCTCAGAAGTCGCTCCTGGCAGGCACAGGGGACCATATGGGAACCGGGGGATCGAACCGTGGTCCATCCTAGGCAAGGCAGCAGGCACCTTACCTCCTGCGCCACCTCCCGGCTCCCACTTTTTAATTTCTTAATGTGTTTAAAGACCAAATGAGAAGAGATATTCTGATTTCATCATGAAAGTTTTCTCAGTAGACATCAAAAATATCCTGCCTGTCAATCAAGCGTTGCGTTTTATTATTTGATGTTTTATTCATGGCTTTTATATGCCTAATTTTCTTCACTGAAATGTTTTTGTTCAGAATTTATTATTTTATATCTGTTAATCCCCTAGATGAATGTTTGAATATTGGCAGTACTTTATATTTGCCTAGTCACAGGTATTATAATAAAAATTCATAGAAGCCTTTTTAACAAAACCTCAATATAATTCTTCAAACATTGTATTAAGCTGAAATATGCCTGCTTTGGGGAAGATCCAGCATCATAAAAATACTAGTCAGTAATATGACTGGCTATATGCAGCTCGAATACCAACTTTTTATTAAAGTACCATCACTTTAATAAAAAAAATTAAGTGTAATTTTGTAATTGATCTCCTTCAACTCGTGAATAATCTCCTAAATGCCAAAATAAGGCTATTGATCTGTATGTTCCAAGATTCAGACTGTTTAGAATTCTAATGATGCTTCCTCCTTGATCCCAAGGCCCAACTCGTTGGGAGCACCCGGGAACTACGAAGGGGGTCAATTATAACTGAACATCATGTCCATACAAGACATGGAAGTCAGCCAATGAGACTTCTGCTCTAGCTCAAGTCTTCAGAATGCTAAAAGGTAGTGCCACTGATACTATTCATATTCATATATAAGCTCCCGAATTAGCACATTGGGTTATATCAGAGGTTCTCAAATAGTGGGGTGCGCTCCCCAGGGGGACGCGAGGCTCCATAAATGGGGACACGTTTGACCTCAGCAGACATTGTCATAACAAGCTAAGCTCGTGTTTTTGTCTCTGTATGTCTCTGGAGCTGAGAGTTGCTGTGTCCTGCTTCAAACCCCCTTCGAAAAGCTATGCATTGCAAAACATGCTCATTGTAGTCATTAATCCAGACATCACCTCTGATTAAAAAATCAGCTCAAATTATTTTATATATTTTTGTTTTGCAGGTTAAAGTATTTTT
>PVKC010007390.1:0-29574 GCA_004027635.1 Crocidura indochinensis
GAAAGAGAGACAGAAAGAGAAAGAGAGAGAGAGAATGACTGTTATAGGAATGTCTGTGGTTCTCAATTATATGGTCTTTCTGAATCCAGTCCAAGCAGTAGTAAATAAATACTGTCCTCTTGTGTGCAATATCTTATTCATGTTTATAGTTCTAGTGGTCAGGAGAGTGGCTGAATTTACAGCAAGGTGAAGCAAATGCTAGCAATGTTTTCTGAAGTATTTGGAGAAAACAAATGATCCTAATTTTGGAAAGGAATAACAGAAGATAGTTATAGTTTAGGGAGAAAGGTTATTGTCAAAGATGTATACAATTAGAACTACTCTTCAGTCTTTGCAATTATTTTGGGTCCTGTGCCTAATAAAATCAAATACTTCTGTTAATTGAAAATAAAATAAAATTTTTCCTGTGAAACAATAGGGAAGAAAAAAATGATTTCTGTCTGAGGCAGCCAGGTTCTCTCCATTAAATGGCGATAGTTCTAGCAAGAAGAGATGGTGAATGCCATTGAAACTATTGTTCTATTGAAGTGGACATTTATTTTAAAAAGCTACCATCTGTTTGATTTGGGGTGAACTCCTCCTAATGGGCACACTACATATTATGCCCTGCAACAACTTCTCTCACTGGAAGAATGAAAGCCTGGCTCCAATGGCTTAGAAATGCCTATCAACTGACAGTTTGATTTTGGAATCTTCAGTTGGCTCGAGAACCGTAAACCTAACATGTGGCAAGCTTCCCATTTACAACACTCTCGGCATGGGAATAGGCTCTCTGATTGCCCATGAGGGAAAGAAAAAGCAGATGGTAGGTGTGTTGCCTTTCATCAGTCAAGAGCACTGGTCACAGGATGAAGGCTTTACTTGACACATTTGATTTAGTCTGCTAGAGAATTTTCCTGAAAATGCAGTAGGATCAGAGAAGCAAGGTTTTCCTGTGTTTGCCTGTGTTTTTGCTTGTTGTTTGTTTTAGTCATGATATTTTTAGCACTTCAATCACCTCTGGACTATCATACTATGCCAACTGTTTGATAGCTAAAGGGTATACCAAAGTAATAACTCCTTTGAAACTGACTCTGGGTTTACTTTCCTTCAAAAGCAAATTCACTCTAATAATGACTTCTGTCCTGATATTAATATGAAAATTTGCATTTTACTAAACAAACGGGATATGGAAAATTTTAACTTTCTACTTCTAGTTAAATTTGATATAAAGCAGAATTCCAATGACCTGATTTTAATGCAATTAAGTTTTGATCATGAGCTGGAGAAGAACAAGAGGTAAGAATAACTAGTACTGTTGTATCAGCTTCAATGGAAAATAGTATAGAGACCTCAGCAAATTCAAAACAGAATTTTCAGAAAATCTAACAATTCCATTTATTGGCATCTATTCCAAGAATGGGCAAACATTAATTCAAAAATATATCTATGCATAATAGTGGTCAGTGCAATAGTATTCACAATAGACAAGATATGGAAAAAGTCCACCAAGTGCCCAATAACAAATGAAAGTCCTGAAGAGCACTTATAGTGTGGATTACAACCCCCACCCCCCACCACCACAATACCACAGGCTTAGTTAGCCTAATAGTCAGAGGTCTTTGAGCACACAATTGGTAGCACACCACCTCTAAAGGAAAAAAGGAAAGTATAACATACAGAATGTTACACTATTCAGTTATAAGAAATGATGAAATCTTGCGTTTCACTACAATTTTGATGATCTGGAAGGTGTCACATTAAAACAACTTGATAAACAGGAAATGGACAGACACTAGATAGACAACTCTGTTTGGTTGCTTTATAGAATTGTCCAGGAAGTATACAACAACATCTTTATCCTTGCCTTGCCCTGTCCATTTGAGGCCCAAGCCCGGCATCTACAAATATGAGTCCATACTGATTCACAAATGCTAGAAGACACTCATGATGAGAATGTGTTAAGATGAGGATTATTTAGGTTAATCATTGGTTTTCAAAATTCAGATCTAAGAGATTTATCTCAGGAAGAAGCAAATTCCAGGTATTAACTGCAAGGCAAATTAATTTCGACTACGAACAGGATGTCTCAGTAAAATGTTAAGAGAGAAACTAATTATTAATAACTTAGGTATATAACTATATGCATATTTAAAAATTAGTAATTTTTAAAGAAAAGTATTTTAAAAACCTCACTTTACCCCATATTTTAAAGTTTTACTTATATCTCTGGTTCTGTCCACAATATTGGCTATTTTAGGACAGAAATGAAAGAAGGTACTAGTTAAGGTATTAAAAAATCTTTTTGACATGGACAACATCTCTATAAAATTATAATAGCTTATTTCTTGTTTTAAATAATTTTCTTGCATAGCAATAGTAAGATATGAAAAAAAACCACTTAGAAATGTCATGATGATGCACCCAAAATTTGTCACTTTTTCTTTCCTAATTTTTATACAAAGTTGTCTTCTGAGATGTCATGCTGGTGATTTTATAAGTTATTCTAGTATTAAGCATTTTACTAACAGTTACTCTAGCTGGCATTCATATTATTAGAAATCAATTTTTAAAGTAAAACTTGCCAGGAGTAATTTCTGAGCACAGAGCAAGGAGAAAGACCCGAATGTCACAGTGTGGCCCCAAAACCAAACCAACCAACCAAACAAAAACAAATTAAAAACAAAAGTAAAACTGAATTTTCCTTGAAATAAAAAAAATCACTTTCCTTAAATTTGATTATTCTGATACCATATTAAGTGTGATTTAATAAAGCAAGAAGTGCAGCAAGGTGACAAAGCATAAGTCTTCTAATGACATAACTGGAAAAGGTGATATGACAGAAAATCATGATAAATTCATAACAAAACAATTTTCTTATTTGCAAATGATTTTTCTTGACTTCATTTGACATACTTGACTGAGGAGTGCTAAAGTCATACAGATAACATGCGAATGAACACTTTAATTGCTGAACAACTTTCTCACTTGATCCAAGAGCCTTTTTTTTTTTTTTCGGTAGCATGTGCAATAAAAAACTTCACACTGAAGGGTGAACTGGCACCAGCTAGCGGACTATTGGTCAACACTGCTGTGGAAATCAGTGCATAGTGCTATGTCCACAGCATGCCCCACGCCTGGACAAAGCGCAAGGGAGCAAGCTGAAGGAAATAATACGGCTCCGTCCCCTGGGGAGGGACCAGATGGGATCTAATAGCTCTTTTCTACTACTAATTTCTATGATAATTCCAAGTTGCCACATGGCATATGTATTTATTTTTAATCTAAAGACAGAATATTGATCAACGAAGTGACCAGGATTTTAATGAAAGAAATTTTTCACCAACATATCTATTCATGCATCTCACTTTTCACTCACCCTTCACCCCTCACCTTCTCATACTATCACTTCTTAGAAGTATGTCTAGAGTAGACAAACATAATACGTTCACAGTAATTATTAACCACAAAGAGATCTCAAGTTTTATTAGTAGGTCAGACATTTTTCTTGCACAAATTAATAAAGTCACTTAAACTTCTTTTTCTTAGGTAAAATTTCCAATATTTTCTGAGATAGTGCTTACATTTAAAAATTATAGCACTTGCAATTCATACTTGAGAAAAAGTATAACTGAAATTTCTGTTTTTTTTTTGTTTTGTTTTTTGTTTTTGGGCCACACCCAGTGATGCTCAGGGGTTACTCCTGGCTACACGCTCAGAAGTCGCTCCTGGCAGGCACGGGGGACCATATGGGAACCGGGGGATCGAACCGTGGTCTGTCCTAGGCAAGGCAGCAGGCACCTTACCTCCTGCGTCACCTCCCGGCTCCCTGAAATTTCTGTTTTAAGAAAGAAAAATTAGATATCAGAGAAGAAAATCTTAATAATTTGGGAAAATGACCAATGTATTCTTCTCATTCTTACTGATATATCCTAACCTGATTTCACTGAGGCTCTTCCATCAGTGAAACTAGATTCAATCAAATCCAACTTCTCCCTCTATGACACCTGGGAACACAATTTGCACTTCTTTAGTAGCCTCTACACATTTTAAAATTTGTTGCTGTCCTTTCAGAATTATAGGTTTTCAATAGGCACAAATAGCTCAACAATTTCTTTCACATAATACAATACAACTAAGATTGATAGATGAATAAGAAAACCAAGTATGGGAAACATTCCTGAGGAGACTGGAACTCTAATCATCATGAAATGAGAGTTACTTAGGGACACACACTTTTTGAAAGCCACAGCTTTTTATCATAAGTGTATGGGATATATTTGGCTAATGGAAAAGAAAAATGAAAAGATACTGTAAATAGACAATACAGATGATTTCTTCGTATAAATGAATTATATAATTAAAAATACACACACAAATGTATAGGATCAAATTCAACAATAAGCTCTTCTTAAATGAGATGCTGTAAAAATTACTGTTTAAACTGAAGAAATAAAAAAAATAATGATACAAAAATCATACTCTGCTATTTTCCAAATTTCGAACAACTCATACTTCCCTTTTCAACCCCATTATTATTCTACTTACATCTCAAGCAGAGCTACCAGATGTCTGATCTTGGGGATGGATGGTGAATAAGACACATAGTTAAAAAAAGATACAAGCTCTGGTAGAGTGGGATGAGGCACTTCACGGCCCTGCTGGCATTGATGCATGTGGCACAGATAAGGCTTGGCAAGAGTTTCCCACTCACTATGGCGCCATCAAATAGAGGTCCAAAAAACGGAACCTGTTGATTTAAAACAGAAATACCTTTATTTGTCAAATTATCAATGAAAGTCAAACTAAAGATAATGACAACAGTTTATTTATGGGCAACTTCAACATGGGTGATGATCAGACAGGCTATGATGTCCACAGAGCAGAAACCGAATTTAACTTAAAAATAGGTTGAAGGTTTTAAAATAATTTAAAACAAAATTATTTCTCAATTTTTCTCTACTATCCACAGTTAAGCAAAAAACTCTCATGACAAGTTGTCCCCAACTTATATTAACTTTTATTGTCTTTTATAAGAATTACATACCAAGTGCCTACCTGATATGAATTATATATGGTAATGCACACTATAATCATAGATACTTTAGAAACCAGTTTTGGAACTGGCAACATTTTGTTTGTTTGTTTTTGGGCCACACTCAGTGATGCTCAGGGGTTACTCCTGGCTATGCGCTCAGAAATCACTATTGGCTTGAGGGACCATATGGGATGCTGGTGGATCGAACCATGGTCCATGCTGGGTCAGCCGCATGCAAGGCAAACACCCTACCGCTGAGTCATCACTCTGGAACTGGCAACATTTTTTACATAGATTCTGATGCGTATAAACTCTTAATAGAGATGATTATCCTTGTTAACAACGACAAGATTCTGGTTACAATCTCCCTGCTTCCACCATCTGCTTCTTTAATAAAGACTGTGGTTTCCTTGAAATAGCTGAACCCATTTCTACCAGGTGAACAACATGCCTTTGAAATTTATATATAATATATATTATATATAATATAATATATTATATTAATATAACATATAATATATGTTATATTTTTGATAACATATATTGAACTTGCAATTACATGTGAATTTTCCTTAATAAAGTTACTTAATAAAATAACTTTAAATAAGTAAGACTTCAACAACACGCTAGAAAATTCAGACTAATGATGACATAAAAAATACTCTAACCAATAATTGCAGAAGAAAAATTCTTCTAAGTGTTCACTGACTAATATTCAAAATTTGACCATATTCTAGCTCAAGGATCACAAATATGGCCCGTGGGGCCTAACTAAGACTTGAGTACCTTTTTTAATGTCATGCAAACTAAGAATGACTTTTAATTCTTATGTGTTTTTTGTGTGTCATATATGGCAGTGTTCAGGGTTAATTTTTGACTATGTACTCAGAGATCACTCCTTGGCAATGTTTAGGGGACCATATGTAGTGCTGGGGATTAAATAGGGGACAACCACATGCAAAGCAAGTACTTTAATTTCTGTACTATCTCTACAGCCTAAACATCATTTTACTTTTCAGTTTTTATTTTTGGTGGGGGACACACTGGGTTTATTAGCTCTACACTTAGAAATTACTCCCAGCTAGGAGGTAAGTTCTAAGTAAGTACTACCAGATGAAGTCCTTAAACCAAATCAAACCAAACAAAAAAAGGAACTTAGATTAGAGAGATAGCACAGCGGGTAAGGCACTAGCTCTGTATCCAGTTAATTTGGGTTGATCCTGAGTGCAACTTACAGTCACTTAAGCACCACCAGGAGTGGTTCCCCTAAACACAGAGCCAGGAGTAAGCCACAAACATTACCAAAATAAAAAGAATAAAGATACATATTTTGCAATCATATACTTTTTGACTAAAGGATGTGTTAAAAGGATAAACTTAGAAAAAACATCTGGCCAAATAATTTTCTCTTTATCAGATTTGGGTTCAAGCTAAGGCACTTTGACATCCAGGTATTTTTGGCTAGGTAATGTGAAAACAAAGTACTATTACTAAGGTTGATGTTGTAATATTGTTTGAACATGACCATACCAGGATATGCTCCATAGCTAGAGCAAGGACACTTTGTGTTTTGCAATATAGGAAATGTCCCTGACATCAACATTTGGTTTGTAAGAACTTATCTTTCAAGGACTTAGTTGAGAAATCTTGATGCTGGGATACTGAGTGGCTAAGTGATCATGAGTTCTATTTCCAGATATTTCAGCTTCTGGAATTAGAACACCATCCTCTATGGGCCAATGAAGGGATTTATAATTTATAATCCTTTATAAACTGGAGGTACATGTTTATAACAAAGATACAGCTATGATTTATTTATTTTGGTTTTTGGATCATACCTGGCAGCGCTCAGGGGTTACTCCTGGCTCTATGCTCAGAAATCGCCCCTGGCAGGGTTGGGAGACCATATGGGATGCCGGGATTTGAACCACCGTCCTTCTGCATGCAAGGCCACCACCCTACCTCCATGCTATTTCTTTGACCTCTATTATTAATTTATTTTTATTTAATTGATATTTTGACTCACCTAGTAGTGTTCAGGGGCTGCTCCTAATTCTATGTTCAGGAATTTTTTCCTTGTGGTACTTGGGGAACCATGTGATATTGGGGATCAAGCAAGTGATTTAATACCTGTGATATCATTCTAGCCATTGGCCAGCTTTTTGTCATAGATTTATTATGCAAATGAGCAACTTATTAAAAGATCCATACTTTTTTTTTTTGTATTTTTGGGCCACACCTGGGGGCACTCAGTAGTTACTCAGAAATTGCTCCTGGCATGGGGACCATATGGAATGTGGGGATTTGAACCACTGTCATCCTGGATCGGCTGCATGCAAGACAAATGCCCTACCACTGTGCTATCACTTCAGCCCCAAGATCCATTCTTAAAGTTTTTGCTCTGAATCACGTACAAAATACAGAAAACAAAACTAAACCCTGCTCATAGATTGGGAGGATTAACATAATTAAAAAGGCAATATTTCCCAAAGCATTGTATAGATTTAATGCAATCCCTCCAAGGATATCCATGACATTTTTCAAAGAAGTGGATCAAATACTCCTGGAATTCTCTATATATGCTCAAGAATAACTAAAACAATCTGGGAGAAAGAAGATAGTAGGCATCACTTTCCCCAACTTTAAATTGTACTATAAAGCAATAGTAATTAAAACAGTGTGGTACTGGGATAAAGATAGAACCTTAGATCAATGGAATAGACTTGAATATTCTGAGACTGATCCTAGGTATACAATTAATTAATCTTTGATAAAGGGGCAACAAATACAAGATGGAGCAAGGAAAGACTCTTCAATGAGTAGTGTTGGGAAAACTGGTCAATTACATGTAAAACGGTTCACAATGGTTAAATTAATATGCATTAAAAATCTATATATATGTACCACAAGGTACATAGATGAAAACATAGGCAAAACACTCCATGACATTAAGGCTAAATGCATCTTCAAGGAGGCAGTACCATTGCCCAAGCAAGTAGAAGCAGAAATAAGGGGCCAGGCGGTGGCGCTGAAGGTAAGGTGCCTGCCTTACCGCGCTAGCCTTGGATGGACCGTGGTTCGATCCCCCGTGCCCCATATGGTCCCCCAGGCCAGGGGCGACTTCTGAGCGCATAGCCAGGAGTAACCCCTGAACGTCACTGGATGTGGCCCCAAAAAAAACCAAAAAAAAAAAAAAGAAGCAGAAATAAATAAATGGACTACATTAAAATGAGAAACCTTTGCACTTCAAAGAAAATAGTCATGAAAATTAAAAGACTACCTACAAATAGGAGAAACTTCATCCAATACATATCTGATATAGGGCTAATATCTAAGATACATAAGGTACTGACAGAACTGAAAAACAAAAAAACCTCATCTAACCCTATCAAAAAATGGGGAGAAGAAATGAACAGATATTTCCTCAAAGAAGAAATACAGATGGCCAAAAGGCACATAAAAAAATGCTCCAAAGCACTAATCATCAAGTGTTGCAAATCAAAACAACAATGCAGTATCATCTCACACCACAGAGAATGGCATATATCACAAAGAACAACCAGGGTTGGCGTGGATGTGGGGAGAAAGAGTTTCTCATTTACTGCTGGAAAATATGCCATCTAGTCCAACCTTTCTGAAAAACATTATGGATATTTCTCAAATATCTGGAAATTGAGATCCCATATGATTTAGCAATACCATTGCTAGGGATATACCCTAGGAACACAAAAACACAATATAAAAAGCCTTTGCACTCCTATGTTCATTGCAGCACTATTTACAATAGCTAGTATATGGAAGCAACCCAGGTGCCCAACCACAGATGAGTGGCTAAAGAAACTGTAATATACCTACACAGTGGAATACTATGTATCTGTTAGAAAATAAATTAAGTTATGAATTTTGCTTATACATGGATGGACACGGAGAGTTTTATGTTGAGTAATATGAGCCAGAGGGAGAGGGATAAACATAGAATAATCTCAATATATTGTCATTCAATATAGTGACAATAAAGATGAAAATCACAAGGACCATTCCATGGTACGTAGCTTGGCATAAAGAGTGGAGAGTGCAGTTAGAATAGAGGAGGTCTAATATGGAAAGAACATTCATAGCACCCCTTCATTTGCAGTAGTACAATCACAGTGTCAAAGAAGAAAATGGGGGAGAGGGGAGCGATAGATTGAGAGGCAGAGCGAGAGTGCCAGAGAGAGACAGAGAGAAGTAAAAAAAAATGACTATCATAGAGGCAGAAAGGAGAGTGTGGTTGGGAGGGAAGTTAGCTTCAGGGAGGATGAGAAGGAAACTGTTGACACTGATGGTGGGGAAAGGCACACTGGTGAATGCTGTAATACATTGTATGACTGCAACTCAATCATGAACAACTTTATCTGTGGGGGGAAAAAACACTGTATATTCCTTGTAACCATGGTGTTTAAATAAAAAAAAAAGATCTCTAGTAGGTACTGCAGCCAGAATGTCCACTAGCAACACAGCTGAAGAGTGTTATCACTTACGCACAATTCGTGCAAATAGTGTGCAATTGGTGTTCTTTCTCAGAGAGCACCACAGGTGTGTGAGACTACACCCAAGTGGATACATGATTCCCTCCTTCACTGCAAAACAAAAGAAAGGAAAAGGTAGAAAGAGTACTGAATGAAAAATGACTCAGTAAGCTTAGGCTATCTTTTTGAAATCAGTGAAAATAAATTTAAACTCTATACTGCAGAGCTTGAGCTAAGGAATTTTTGCATATTGAAAGACTCCTTTGGGAACAATTATGTCATCTCTATAAATGTCATGTTCTCTCTGGGAGAAAGTATATGCCAACCAGCCATCAGATAATGGGTTAATATTCAAAATATACAAGCGCTGATAGAATTCCACAATAAATAATTTGAGAAAAATAGAGAAGATAAATTAAAACTTCCTCAAAGAAGAAATATAAATGGCCAAAAGGCACAGGAAAATTATTCTGCATCTCTAATCACTAGGGAAATTCAAATCAAAACAACTATGAGACATAAACTCATACCACAGACTGGCATATATGAAAAAGGACTACAACAACCTGTGTTTGCATGGATGTGTGGAAAAAGAAATTCTCATTCATGGATGGTAGGAATTAGTAAGCCTTCTAATAAAAACAGTATGGGTATTTCTCAAGTAAAAAAAAAAAACATCCCCCAGCAAACTGCAAATAGAGAAAAATATTTCAAAGATCTCTCTGGACAAGAGAAATAAAGTAAACCCTTTGTTACCTATGGAATGTTTTCAATTATGAGTGGCAATAAATTAGAGGAATTTGACTTAACATAATATCTGCAGATCGTAGCAGTATTTTTTGAGTTTTCCATTTAATAATTTGAACAAAATACAGCTACTAATTTAAAAAAATTCTAGTTATTCAGTATTTACTTTTCAACAAAATAATTCTTTCAGTGAAAATTTAAGGGTTTATTTTGGGGAGCAGGGGAATGTGTAAGCCACACCTTATGGTGCTCAGAGGTTACTCCTGCCATGGTAGTTAAAAATTATTCCTGTAATATCATTCTAAGGAATCATATTAGATGCTGGGATCAAACTCCAGGTTGGCCCTGTATGAGGTAAAGGCCCTACTGTGTATTATTGCTGTATTATTTTAGTATATTGCCATTTTTAAAAGTGTAGTATTAATTTCAAAACTGTTTCCTTGGGACTGAGGTAAATATATTTGAAATAAAAAGAAGTAAGTTGTGCAACCATGCTGCAGTCCAACACATCCCCTCTAAACTTAGGTCAAACACGGGGCCAGTACTGACTCCTCTTGGTCTCATGTGTGACAATTCTCTGTGATTTCTTCAACATTTCCTCCAGCATTTCTGAGCTCTTGCTTTAGGGGAATCTTCAGCTATATGTCACCTTGAGGAAAACCTCCCTACCTCAATAGGTACTAAACCTGTAAGAGAGCCAGATACCAATTCAAAACAAGCCTGGTAAATTGGGTCAACTCAGAAAAGAGGAAAAAGGGGGAACAAGAGGACTAATAAAGAGCCAACTATCTTAAAAGGACATTCAGATTCCCAAAGGATGCTGGTTCCCCAACCTCAATAAAACAGTTATGGAAGTTGAGTTTTAAAGAGACTGAGAAACCTATCCATTCCATCTAGACACTAAAAAGTTGAGATCCATTGCTGCACATGCTTTCCTACCTCTACTTCTAATAAGTAATCAGCTCAGCATTCCTTTCCTGCCTGATGATCACACCCTGATCTACTGAAGCTGAGCTGAAGTAGACTTCTGAGTATCTTTGTATGTCTTTCCTTTATAAATCCAACATGCTGGTGGAGGAGATGAGGACAAACTACTAAAGTTCCATTCACTCTCATCTGCTTCTAGTCAGGGCTGGCTGAATCTACAGGATGTCAGTCAACAGGCTAGGGTTAAATATGTCAACACAAAAATGTATAGTAACGTTTCATAAAAGCAAATGTCTAGACCACCAATATTATTTTCTTCAGCAACATGGGCATTTGTTACTCTATGGAGGTTTTATCAATCACTTTTCAGAAGAACAGATTGGGTGATTGAACAGTTTTTAAGTCACTTAGAGTGTTTTATGTACAAACCATCCCTGACTGCCAACTTATTAATAAAAGTAGAAAAAAGAAAACTCAGAAACCTTACAAAAGCATGTTTATTCCCCTTGACCAAAGACCATTGGGTCAATATTTGTGAAGAAACTTATTTTAAAAATAATCTACCAAGAAAATGATACTGTTATGTCAATGATTTTTCTTTTCCTTTATTTTTTAAAGTCCAATAAAAAGCTCACAAAGTGAACAGACTCTCTCAGATATGAGGGTTTTATGTACTCACAGAAGCACACCCCCAATTCTTCAACATACCCTTTCGCAAATGCTGTGTATTATTAAGAGGAGGCGGATTCTTTCAGGCACGTAATTTGTATATTTAAGGGAGGTGTATGGAATGAAAAAGCGAAATATGTTAAAATTTCAAAGGACTTGGAAGCAATGCTGCCTGTGAGCTTGTATTACAAATAGCCCACATTATTACATACGCTATTAATGAGGCCGAGTGAATGAAAGTACAATTTGAATATGCATGACTCTATCCAATGAGCAGGACTTTTGTGTACTGAGGAGGTTGTTTTTATTCCCTCCTAAAAAAAAGGGATTAAAATTATTCTTAGAAAAATGTGGCTGCCCAAAGATCAGTAAAATAAAAGTATTTAGAGTAGCATGGCACAGTACATTCATATGAAATATACAAAAAGAATCGCTTTGACTGGAGCCTCTGAAACTTGAACATAACCCTTCTTCCCAAAAGGAATATTCCTCCACTTCAAGCAGCTGTTGTTATAATTTCTAAGCAAAAATAATGACTTCGATGGCAATCCATAAGAGTAAGGTTAAATAAACCTTTTGAGTGCAAAGCCTTTACTTCCATCGTAAGAAACACTAGTTAAAAGACTGGGGAATGGGTAAATTATTGCACCAAATGGCTAAGAATTAATCTCTGCTGACTAGCTGCAATCTAACGAGGCGTCTGTGTCCCAGGGAGCCCGCAGCATGTCCCTGGCGGTATGTGCAGTGTGTCGAGTCTACGTGGCACCCTTTGTCCTCGCTCACAGGCGGCCTTTCCCCTCATTGTCCATAATATCCTCATGCATCTGGGACGCGTGGAATGCATTCATACTAACAGACTTACCATTGTTTTCGTTCAGAAGCTTTGTTGAGCAAAGACTGCATCACGGTTACTGATAATTATATTGCTTAATTAATCAAGACAAAAAAAATTTGCAAATCATTGCCCGGTTGCCAAGCAGGGAGATAAAAAATGACAACAATACAAGCTGAAGCAATATAACAAAAGTAACAGCTATCTGATCAGAAATTCTTATATAATGAAGCTATTAATGCTAAATCGGTTAATGTTAACATTGCTCCAGGTGTCTCTACTTAGATGCAAACAAAAAGGCTAACATTATGGATATAAAAGGCCAAATGTTGCCATGGATTCTGTAACCTGATAGAGAGGACAGCCTTTTCATTTGATTAGGGAATGCAATTTAAATACCAGGGACTGAAGCCAAACAAACAGACTTTCCCTCCACAAGCCTCTTGCATTCACCCTGGGGTCAGTGCTTGGTGAACAAAAGGTCAGGCACACTTGCCCTGGAAATGTCTGGATTAATTTTATTACATTGTAATGGTTTGTACTTTAAATGTAGGGATAACACTAAATTTCCAGTTGCCATTATTCACTCTCTTCTTCCCTTTAGGCTTTTAAAATGGAAATGGTTAGAAGAAAAGATTTCTTCTTGCCAAAATTTATGACCAGAATTTATAAATCCCATTCACATTAAAAAAGATATTTAAAGATACCTTACTTCTTGTTTTACACATTATATATAAGTTCTCTTTATCAAGACTTTGACACTATAAAGTGAAGTGAAATGCTGTATTATTCTTTATTATGACAAAAATAAAGGCGACATTTTTAGGATATTAAGTGACAGTTTAGGGTCATGCTGACATGAAATAATACAGCAAGTTTATTCATATTAAATACTGAAGAAAACATTTCCAGTTTTGATAGTTATAGGATACTAAATTAATTGGTTTTCCAATATTAAGCATTTTAAATTTAATTGTTAAAGTTTTGCGCTGCATGGACAAATACATACTTTTAGTACTAAGAACCATTTTCTTACACACAAGGGAAATTTTTATATATATAGAAACCTGAACAAATATTTATTTATTTCATTTATTTATTTGTTACTGGTGCCACACTTATCAATGCTTGGGGGTTACTCCTGGCTCTGCACTCAGAGTGGTGTTTGGGGGACTAGATGCGATGTCAGGGATCAAATTCAGGACAATTGCCCTATATGCTATACTCTCTCTCTCTCTAGTTCCAGACTTGAACAAGTATTTATTAATATAAAGAACTTTTGATGCCATTTTTTTGTACCAAAGAAACCGAAAAGAACTACCCTCTGTCAGACATCATACCATAAGTCAGAGCATTCATGTTAAGTCTGGGATTCATTAATTTGTTGTTATGGCATTAGTGCAATACCAGGATGATGATAGTGAATCCAAGTTTGAAAATCAATGATAATAAAGTACTTTTCAGTTCTTAGCTCATTTAGCATTACAACTTTAATACATGGGGGGGGGGAGTTTGGGTCACACCTGGTGATGCTCAGGGGTTACAGGTGGCTATGTACTCAGAAATCACTCCTGGCTTGGGGGACCATATGGGATGCTGGGGATTGAACTAAGGCCTATCCTGGGTCAGCCACGTGCAAGGAAGGCAAGCACCCAACCACTGTGGCTTTACTCTGGCCCCAACTTTAATACGATAGGGCAAGTAAAAAAAAAAAATCCAGTAAGTCTGCTACCTATTTTAAAGCTTAAAAATAGGTAATATTTAACATTTTAGAGAAGCTCCTATGTGCCCATAAACTCAGATATTTATTATGTGAGAGTTCAGAAACAAATAGTAGTTAGGATGTAATCATCTGGTTCCTTGAGGAGACTAATGGGTAATGAAAATTAAGACTATTACCTAATATCACAGGAAACATAAGAAGCCATTTTTTTGAGATGTGACTTAATATATCCACTATTCAATTAAAATGCTTAAAAAATCTTTCTAGTAATAAGACACTAAAGAAAGTCCTGCTAAACTACCACTAAAGGCATGGCAGGGATCGAAACCACAGCCAATTTACTACACAGCACACATCCATTGGATTGTTCCAACCATTCCCATGATCAATACTAATTGACATGGCTGAATAGATTTCTGTGACAAGGTGCTTCAACTGTTAAAGATCATCATATGGGCTGTGTTAGAGGTCAGCCTCTTTATGGATATGCCTTCAGTCCTTCCTGACTGACCTCCTTCAACAACAGGCAAGGTAGAATTCTATATACTCATAGTCCTCTATAAAATGTGAGATGCAACATGGGAATTCATTCAACTCTTAGTGTTAATGTGACCCAGAATTAAAATAACATATTTTTTAAAAAATATACTTAAAATGTATTAAAATGTACTTCAATGCACTTAAAAAGCCTATATTTTCAATGTAATTTTGAGCAAAGCTAAGTAACACAATAGGACATTCCAAGATCATAACTAAATTTTCATGGAAAATTTCAATTCATATCTCCCTTTTCTGTAGCACTAGTAAGGCAGATACATGTAACACATTTACCCATTTACCAGCTGGCAAAAAAAAAGAAGTCCCCTTTAACATATGTTTGTCATTGTTTTTCTGTAACAGCAATTCATGGCAGTGTGCTATGAATCTGAGTAGCAACATGATGAAACATACCTCAGGTTTCTTTGTTATCGCGATAAAAAACATGTGATTCTTCATTGGGTAAATAATGATTGAGACGTCTCCAAAGGCTGTGGGGATAATACCCCTGCGGTAGTCCCTGGAGTGCTCAGACCAGACAATGTGGACCTCATCATTCCCCAGGTGACGAAGCTGCAATGGCAAATTGGCTCTTTATTAATCAGAGTGATAACAGCAGTTTATGAGGGGTTGTGGCTAACAAATTGAATTATAATACACAGAGGCAAAAAATATTTCTCCAACTAAAAGAGATTGCTGCACCAATGTCTTTTATAAGGCTCTTAAAAAAAGTGCAAAGGCAAAAAAAATGTGGCTGTGAAACACGCTGGGAAATAGTAATGCATTCAGCACTGCAGGTACATTATGGCAAAATGGAGCTAACATGTTTTTAAGAATTTTTAAATCAAATTTTATTTTTGCATTAGTACTTTATTCTATAGATTGCTGACTTTGTATCTAAGCAATTAATGACATAAGTCTTTGATTCAATATCACAGAAGAGCTTCATAAGAGTCCTTCATTGATGAAGGAAAAATAAATGTAAATATTCTGGAGACATAGGCAGTGATGATATTGGGACATTGCATGTCTAAACCTCAATTATGTTTAATTTTGTAAATCACAGTGCCTTAATAAAAAAGCAGATAGATAAATAGAAATAATTAAAATAAGAAGAGAGGTGCCATAATACAATTATAACAAATGTATTCTCAAAGGGCTTATGACAATATATATAGGAAATAATATACATAAATGATCCTTGTTTAAGGGACTAACATTTTTTAAATTTAATTAGAACACAATAATTTACATAAAATAGCTCACACGTACTACTTTAATTTTTCCATATAACTCTCTGATATAGACTACTTTTTAAAATTGAGCCTCTCTGGATAGCACAGTGGTAGGGTGTTTGCCTTACACACAGCTGACCTAGGCGGACCTGGGTTTGATCCCAGTGTCCCATATGGTCCCCAAAGCCAGGAGCTATTTCTGAGCACATAGCCAAGAGTAATCCCTGAGCGTTACTGGATGTGGCCCCAAAACAAAAACATAAACAAAACAATCAAATAAAATTGAGCCTCTAAATTACAAAGTTATCAAGTTATGTGTTTGAACTTTCAGGTATACAATGTTCCAACACTCCCTTTACCAGTGTCCACTTTCTCCAATATTTTTCATCTAGTTGACTCTCCTAATCAACCTACTAACACCAGCCTATCTTAACAGCAGGTACTTTCTTCCCCTAGGGGCTGAAAGGAGGTAACATGCTATGTATGATACTCCATCAACAACAGTACTGATATAGACTCATTTTGTTTCTGTTATATAGGAGAAAGTGGAAGTGTAGGAAGGTGAAGCCATCACTAGTCCTGGGCCAAGGAGAGCATATGTCAGAGAAGACCTGGGACCCTGGACTGGAGATTCTTATTTCTGCCATTTTGATTATTCCAAGGCTAATTAGGTTTACACCAAAAACTACCTGTATTGTTATAGTCATATCACGTAGTTTAATTTTATCATTTTATCAATAAAGTGACCAGAATGTCCAAACAGCAATCAAATTCCAGCATCTTTAATAGTTCTAGGACAAATTCTGTTGGAGGCAACAACAACTTAATAAGTTTCCTGCCTACTAAGAGGAAGTAGCTAGAGAAAGTAGCTGCACGTAAAATTGTCTGAGCTTCCTTAAGTGCTGTTAAGAGAAACTAGATTATAAAAATTAAAATGTTGGTCATAGTAGAAGCCTTAGAACCATAAAGGTTTATAGTGAAGATTATTTGTTGCTTATGAAAATTGGGAGTTTTATTCTGTCACATGCTACAGAAATCTGGTAAGTCACACAAAAGAAATCCAATAG
Source organism: Crocidura indochinensis (assembly GCA_004027635.1). Lineage (NCBI taxonomy): Eukaryota > Metazoa > Chordata > Mammalia > Eulipotyphla > Soricidae > Crocidura > Crocidura indochinensis. The sequence goes on from PVKC010007390.1 coordinate 17,263, forward strand.
GTAAACACTAAAAATTATCCATTTTAAGAGCACAAATAGAATTGAGGTGCATCAAAGCTAATATTCTGATTTTTCTCCTCCCATCCCCCATTCTTCTACCTCATTGATAAAGATTAAAACTGTAGCAAGCAAAAGGTATAGTAAAACCAATAAAACATTCTAAAAGCAGTATCAAACATTTCTCTAGATCCAGAGCTGTGGTGCCAGCAGTAGGGCATTTGCCTTGCACACACTAACCTAGGACCATGGTTCAATCCCCTGGCATCCCATATGGTCCCCCAAGCCAGGAGCAATTTCTGAGCACATAGCCAGGAATAACCCCTGAATGTCACTAGTATAGCCCCAAAACCAAAAACCAAAACAAAACAAAACAACCCTCCCCAAAAAAATTTCTCTAGATTTCTCAATTTCATCTCAAATGTTAGTGGTTCTTTTCTTTTCTTTTTTTTTTTCCTTAAAAAAATGCAGGACCTCACATATACTTCTAAAACTCAGTTCTACTGGAGCCCAACAAAGCAGACGGCATCAACAATAGCACAAGAAGGCGTGCTCTGGGGTCAATATGCAGAATATCAAAGAGAAATTTGAGAGGAATTTAGACTAGCAGAAGATAATTTATTGGGAATGAACTACCCAACTACTTCACTCATCTTGACAAGAGAGCTAGCCTGCAGGGTAGATCTGTGCACACCTTGGTCTATTACTGGCATAAATATCTAAATGGGAACAACTACCTACTAAATTTCCTGCAAATGTGGGGCTACCATATAATGTCAGCACCCTAAAAAAGTGTGAAAGCTAATTTTGATCCAGAAATAGAAGACTCAAGGCATTAGATCTGAGGTAATACAATAATTACTGGAAATTTTACAGTTACTGTCCCTTTCCTCAATTAGGTTACTACTCAATTGCATAACCCAAGTAAATCTCTCCTAATTTTATTTGCAACTGTATTCTCAGACTCTATAAGGGAGGACAGTATCACACTAATAGACCCTCTACCCAGTATGGCAATTCTAGAATTGTTTTAAAAACATTTTTTTGTAAGGTAGTAATACAAAAATCATCATCTCAAAGCTCTTTCAACATCAGGAACTTCATTCCTCATTCATTTAATTAGCTAGACCACAAAACCCAGAGCTAAGACCATAGGAACAATTAGCCAATAAGCAAAAAACCATTCTCTACCTAAAGCCATAACACAAGCTGGCAAAACAAATACAATGAGCCTGGTCAACCTGTCCACCAAGACAGATTAAAAGATAAACAGCAAAGTGTTCAACTCAGTCGAAAGAGATTTCACTAACAGAACATCATTTTGTGAGTTCTGAAGAAGTTAGGTTAGAAATCTATCCATTAGAAAATTCACCAGTGAGGGCCGGAGCAATAGCACAGTGGTAAGGCATTTGCCTTGTATGTGGCCAACACAGGATGAACCCAATTCAAATCCTAGTATCCCATATGGTCCCCTGAGCCTGCCAGAAGTAACTTCCAATCGCAGAGCCAGAAGTAACCCCTGAGGGCTGCTGGTGTGACCCAAAAACCAGAAAAAAAAAAGGAAGAAAGGAAGGAAGGAAGGAAGAGAGAGAAAGAAAGAAAGAAAGAAAGAAAGAAAGAAAGAAAGAAAGAAAGAAAGAAAGAAAGAAAGAAAGAAAGAAAGAAAGAAAGAAAGAAAGAAAGAAAGAAAAAGAAAGAAAGAAAGAAAGAAAGAAAGAAAGAAAGAAAGAAAGAAAGAAAGAAAGAAAGAAAGAAAGAAAGAAAAAAAGAAAGAAAGAAAGAAAGAAAAAAATTCACCAGTTATTTTCACCCATGTGTAAAAGTCAAGCGAATAGCCAGGAGTAACCCCTGAGCATCACCGGGTGTGGCCCAAAAACAACAAAAACAAAAAAAAGTCAAGTTGTTTTCATTCATGTACAGTCTGGGAGGACAATGACAAATCTCCTCTTGGGTGAGAGCTTTAATCTCTCACCAATGACTGCTTTAACTTCCCAACAGGTTCCAGAACATGTGGACATGTAACAGACAGGGAGCGAATGCTGGGTTCCTTAGGCTTTGGAAATCCACCCTGATGTTCCACCACTTGCAACTTGACAGGGTTTGAAAGTCCCTCTTCTGCCTGAGTTGTTCTGCCTGCTGCTGCCAAGCGGCTAGGACTGGTGACACTGGTCATGGTACACACCTAATAGGCTGACCTCCTTTCCCGACTAATTGCATTACATCGCCAGCTGGCTCCAGAAGGAGTCGTCTGTGTGATTGAAGAATTCCTGCTCCTCAGTGGGCTCCGGCTGCTACTTTTACTAAGTAACAGTCAGGCCTGACATCCCCATTGTTCAGCTGACAGTGTGCCCATCCTAAAACCTAAGTTTTATTTGTAAATTAACCAAGAAACTTCCTGCCAGAACAGTGCAGCCTGGAGACTGATAATGTGGGCTTTCATCCCTTTTCACTCATACTGTATCACTGCCAATTTGTTTTTTATGTGGCTGGCCAGCCCCAGGCTATAAAAGCCTTGTAAGACATAAGTGCAATTATAGTCCTGGAGTCAAATGAATTGGACAAATCCAATAGCACAGCTCTGTCCCCACTCTGCAAACCCCTACAGCAGTTAGATTAGCTGTGAAAAATCTAATCTAGCTAGAGCTAACAAATTTCTGCAGTGAGGGATCAAGAGTTCAGTATGGGGTTGCAACCAGATTGTCGAATTGAAAAAAGTGCCCTCACGACAAGAGCAGCGGAGAGCATGAATCACTTTAGAATTTTGTAGCTCATTTTTAAGCTGTTAGGGACAATTTAGTTAGAATAAGACAAGGAACTGTGGGCTGCTGCCACTGTGACTGATTTTCAGTCTAGCTGTGAGGCATCCTGATAAAGAGAGTTTGTCACTAATGATACTAAATCTTGGAGCTGGCAAAAGGTATCAGCTGAATTTTCATTATTACAGTAGAGAATCTTTAAAGCAGACCAAGTTTGGCAACAGGATAGGCGTCATCTTAGCAAGAAGATTATATCTTTCTTATACAAAAAGAACAAAAAATTTTACTTAAATTTATAAATTTTTAAGATATTAAAAATGTATCTTAGATTAACCTTTCAATAAGAGTGCTCAGTTAAAAGAAAATCACAAAATACAATGACATCTTTGCAGCTGCTGTCATTTACAAAGTACTATGAATACGAAGGATGCATGCATTCGTGGACCCTTTACTAATTCCACAGAAGCCAGAGCAACAATCACAATTTAAGATTGCTCTTTCGTGTCTGTTGGAATAAACACATGGTCAGAGGGAAGTCATGCTTTACTACGTAGGCCAGGGAGTAAAAGCTAGATATACTCTGCAGATCTGGGAACGGGGTTACTGTGACGTTTATTTGTGATTGTGCTATGACCCTCCTGAAAGGAAGGTCTCATGAGCAGACTTGCTGCTGTCCAACAAGAATATAATCCAAGTATCTACGGAAAAAGTAAAAACACAGAGAAAAGAAACAGAAACTGTGTGACCCACAGTATCAATCCTGTGACTAAAAGACCAGGGGAAAAGGAATCAACTAGACTGATGGGCATTGTCAAGGGCTAACTGGTAGAAATGTCATGTGCCAGCCCCTTTTGCATGCATTTTCACTGTAGCTCACCACGACCTATAAAATCACCTATGTTATTGTTTATTTTTAAATCTTATTTAATATATATGGAGAAATTGAGACCCAGGATGGTGAAGTAGCTGGGCACATGTTTTGAGATGTGCTTTCCTTATCTCCAAAGTTGGCTGTGAGAGCCACCTGTGTCTTCAGTCTGCCCTCGCTACCTCTCCCCTCTACACACACACCAGTCAGCCTTCAAATGACCTGTTCTCTAGCCTACCCAGGTCCGGTGTTCAATTTTGCTATCTTATGTGCTCAAAGGTTAGTCATGATTTTTCTTCTCTGGAAACTCAAAAGAAGTGAGTCAGATATAATCTCTTTTTTCACAAAAGCATTACTCACTTCTTAACAGAGTGTCACCTGAGGTGAACATCCTACAATTTAGAAAGTACAAGAGTTTGTCCCCTGGGGGCAACCTTGGGTGATGAGGTCACTTTGAAATCTAAAAAAGATGGTCAGGCCATCTTAGGTTTGCCAAAGGTTTCCAGCACATTTCAACATGTCATCTTGACAGTTGCACGAATTATGAGAGTTATTGACCATATGCCTGGGATATACCTGTTCTGAGTCCTGACACAGGACAGAGCCACAGTGACAAGGACTGTGTCACATGTCAAGATCGCCAGCCTGGAAGACAAACAACCTTATTTTCAGTCAAGAAAGAGAATTTAGGGGCTGGAGAGATAGCATGAAGCATGCAGAAGGTCATTGGTTCAAATACCAGCATCTCATATGGTCCCCTGAGCCTGCCAGGAGTGATTACTGAGCGTAGAGCCAGGAGAAACCCCTGAGTGCTGCCAAGTATGACCCCCCCAAAAAAAAAACCAAAAGAGAGAGAGAGAAAAAGAGAGAGAGAGAGAGAGGGAGAGAGAGAGAGAGAATTCAGCTACATTTCCAACCCCTCTCTTTTCTAAAACCCAATCTCAGAATTTAAGACACAAATGACAGGTTTCTTTTCATGTTTGTTTGTTTGTTTTGTAACTAGTTTGTGCTAAGCTGGATAATGTCATACTAACTTGCAAATGATATTGCAGTTGCATCTTATAAAACAAAGAAAATAGGGTCTTGGTACACATAATGCCACTGTCTTCGTGCAGTTGCAGGAAAGTCTTCCTGTGTAAGCCAGGGCAACTTACAGTGCTCCCGCAAAGACGTACCTTTTTGGTGAGGGAGTCATCTGAGTCTGATGGCATACGTGTGGACACATGGAAAATCACTTCCACGGTAGAGGTGGCATAGTATGGGGCAGTTTGCCCTGTGCTGCCATTTCGCTGAAGTCCACCCATAAACCCGCAGTGGGTCGAGAGGTCCACCTGAAGCAAGTCCCAATGAGGAAAAATATGAGTGAAATATGAGCTATCTTAATTTACAAGGAAGAATGACAACCTAAAATCATCTCATTATTTCCATATCATCTCACTGTTAATAATCATATCATTATTTCCATTAAAGAAACACTAGACAATGAGATGCATACTTTTCTCTCCTATATGCATATGTATATATACACATCTCTATATATACATACATATATATATATATATATATATATATATTTTTTTTTTTTTTTGCTTTTTGGGCCATACCCTTTGATGCTCAGGGGTTACACCTGGCTATGCACTCAATAATTGTTCCTGGCTTGGGAGGACCATATGAGACACTGGGGGATCAAACTGTGGTCCATCCTGGGTTAGCTCATGCAAGGCAAATACCCTAATGCTTGTGCCACTACTCTGCCCTTACATGTCTACATCTTTATATATGTCTACATATGTCCATGTAAATACCAGTTAGTTTCCCTATTGATGGCTTTATGGGCTATTCTGCTTTCTCAGTGATGATGTGATAGACACAGAAAAAAAATTTCAAAGAAGAGAGTCTTTAATATGTTGGTTTAAGAGAAACAGAAACTGTGTTTCATGAAGATTGTTTCAATTTCCATCATTGCCGAAAAGTCTAGAGGTGTCAATTTGTTTTTGAGTTATGGCATAAATGTTCACTTCTAATTTATTTTGGAAGAGGCAAAAGAGAAAATATTTGGGCCATGACCAGCTGTGCACAGGGCTTACTCCTGGTTCTGCACTCAGGAATCACTCCTGGTGTTAGTCAAGGAAGTGTATGCAGTGCTGAGAGGTTGAAATAGGATTGAACAGCTGCTAAGCTGTTCTATATCTTTAGTCCCCCTGAGTTCACTTCTTAGTCCCTGGAATGTTCTTTAACCTTCATAAACTAAAATTCTTCTCTCAATAAAGTATTCTAACCAAAATAGAAAAACAGATGCTTTATTTTCAAAAATACAACCCAAATATAAACATTATAAGGATTGTTAATGTCCTAGTCTGCATTTAAATGTCTAGTTAAGGGACTAAATGGTTTTTTAATGGCAGAACTGACTTTATGGAATTGGATAGATGGTAATAAAAGGTGAAGATCTAACAGTTGGTGGTAGATGAATATAGGTAGATGGATATATGTACAGGTATTCTCTACATACATGTAGAGAAATGTGAGCTAGTCAGTTTTGCATTTACTTTAGGGAAACAGGTTGATAGTTAAACCATAATAGCTACTATCTACTATTTTCTCTCCAACTTTGTCTTCATGACTTCATGTTTTCAACTGGTAACCACATCATTAATTTCCTCCCTACTTTTTGTGATTTTCCTCCTCATTTTGTGATCAACATTCATACATTCACACCCATATTTGTCTTGTCAGGCTAAGTGAAATCAGTCAATTCCATTCCAATAAAAAAATCAATGATAAAGGGGAACAGAAATTTATTAAACAGTACTACCTAAAAGCTACTAATACATCAATTTAAATGCATTCTTCAATTCTAGCACTCTCTACTCATGCTATATCTGAAGGTGAAAACATACCTAACAATTATGTAATAAAACTGTTCTGGTCAATTAACACTTATTGAAAGAAAAGAATTACCTCCCATCCAAGACCAGCCACGAAGTCTTCATATGCTTGGCTTCCTCTTTCATTGGAAAGAATTGAACATTTGTCCTCTTGCCCTTCAGCAATGTAAAATACTGCAATCTTGTGTGTTTCACGGCTAAAAAAATTTCAGGTTTAAAGGAATTAGATTTATTTTTTTTGTTTTTGGCGTTACTCCTAACTATGTGCTCAGAAATTGCTCCTGGCTCGGGGACCATATGGAACACCATATGGGGATGGGGGAAGTGAACCATGGCCCATCCTAGGTCAGATGTGTGCAAGGCAAATGCCCTACTGCTGCATCACTCCTCTGGCTCCTAAAGGAGTTAGAATTTTTTTTGTGTGTGTGTGTCACACCCAGCAGCGCTCAGGGGTTTCTCCTGGCTGTATGCTCAGAAATCACTGCTGACAGGCTCTGGGGATCACATGGGATGCCGGGATTTGAACCACCATCCTTCTGCATGCAAGGCAAATGCCTTACCTCCATGCTATTGCTATTACCAGTATAATTCCCATGATTAAAGCTTAATTACTTTTACAGAGATGTTCGTTACTGTTGTTAATAGTTTTAACAGTTCTAACCCTTTAAAAGTTTCAACACATGACTTCATTTACTCTTTGCAACCACTCTAAAAAGAAAAATATGCTCATCATCACCTCCATGGGTGATTGGGAGTTGAAAGGAAACAGAAAATGTTCCAAGCAAAAGAAGGCATGAACAGCTTAAAAATCATTCCCCACATTTTGTTCTGTTTTGATTTTGGGTCAGGGCCTCTGGTGGGGTTTAGTGTGCTGTAGATGGAACTTAGGACAGCCACAGGCAAAGCAAACACCATATCCTCTGTACTATTTCTCCAGTCCTCATTCCCCATTTTTTGATTTTGCTTTTGGGTCACATCTGGTGAAGCTAGGGGTTCCTCTAGGCTCTGCTCTCAGTAATTACACCTGATAGGCTTGGGGGAGCATATGTGATGCCGAGAATGGAACCTGGGTTGGCCACATACAAGACAAATATCCTATTCAACTGTACTATCACTTTAGCCCCTCATTTCTCATGTTTATGGCTTTAATTATGCACTTTCTTGTTGCTCTGGAGATGGTAAACAGCCTGAAAGACAGGTGTTGCAAGAATTCATCTTCAGGAGAGAGATGATGGATCCTTAGACTGATATGTTAGTAAAAACCCTGTACCCTCCAATGGTCAGAAGTTTGTTCTCAGTTTGTATGGAGCCTCCAAATGAATCAAATCAGAAACAAATAAAACTCTATCTAGACTGCAAGTGTCTCCTGAGTGACAGGCAGTATAGACTTTGGTTCATTTCTTCTAAGTGCTAGAATGATTTGGGGACTAGGATAATTACAGAGATGCTAACTTGAGACCTGAGAGACTAGCTCTTCCAACTAAAGGAGAAAGAAAAAGAGTCATTCAATTTTTTTTCTTATAGAATTTTTCCTTTAGAATTCTCTCCATTTAAAAGTACTCAGCATTAAATTTTTCTCTATTCTATACACTTTGTATACAGAGAAATGATCTCTGGTTTACTGAAGTGGTTTTAATTTTTTGCTTCCCCTTAAAGTCCAAGCGTTTTACATTGTGACTGCTCACAGGTCCTTGAGTCCTCATTAACACACCATAAGAACACAGGAGAGCTAAGCCCCAGTGGCTGCCTGACTGATAGAGGTGTGAGAAAAGGCGACCTTTAGCTGTAAACATTCATCAAATTTCACATCCTCCAAAATGTTAGCACCACAGAGAGACTGCTAGGATGCGGAGGCTCTGTCTGGCCTTATTAGAGCCTGGGTTTTGAAATGATAATTAGCGACATCAATAGCACTCCATATCCATAAGCAGCACAATGAATGCATGAAGGATCAGATAATTCAGGAACACACATACACAAAATCAACAATTTCCCCTTCCTCATTAGAATGCATTTTCTTTTTTATTAGGCACAGACCAGAATAGATGTTTCCTTGAACTGTCAGATTACAGAGTTAAACAAAGAAAAAACAAGATTTTAACACTCATCTTACTACTTAAAAGCAAGAGGCATTCATATTTTCAAAGTGGGGCCCACTAGTATTTGAATGAGCTTTCACTGTATAATTTACATCTTTGCTATCTTCAAAGGTAACAAAATTTACAGCTAGAAACACAGATAGTCTCTACTTTTCCTAACACCTGGCAAGGAGGAAGTGCCTTGACAGAAAGGAGATTAAACCAATACCCGAAATAAATATAAATGTCTTAATTAAAAGCTCACTGGCAAGGTATATTCTAACAGCAAAAATATGGAACAATCAAGGTTTCTCATGTGAAGTCCCAATTTTCCCTTGAAAAAGAACCTAAAAATATACCTGACAGTTGGTATTTCTTACATATTAATAAGATGCTAAGTCTAAGAGTTTTCAGTGAAGCTTAATCAAGGGGAAGAGGACTTGGCAATCAGCTCTCCTAAAGTCATATTTTATGGCAACAGCACCCCAGGGAGCTAATTCAATTGTACCTCATGCAACTAAAGAGCATTAACACTCAACAAATTGGCCACAATTACAAAATACCAATGTATTCACTTAATACTACGAGGCACAGAATAACAGCATATGCTTGAAAAGCTGAATTTGGCACCCAAGTGACTGTTTGTTTAATATAGGAGGACAAGAGGGAGAAGAAGGCATCCCGAATACTTTTATAAGCACTCTCACAGATTTCCACAGAGAACTTAGTCTCTGCACCTCCAGAGAAAAGGAGTTCAGCATCAGTTGGACAACTGGATGATAAAGGACAATATAAGGAACATTACTTTCAGTACTATCTCATTTATCTGATACCTAATATTACTCCTAAGGGGAATAAAAGAGAAACAAAAAGCTTTTTCTTTCTTTTTTTTTTTTTTTTGTTTTGTTTTGTTTTTTGGGTCACACCCGGTGGCACTCAGGGGTTACTTCTGGCTCTACTCAGAAATAACTCTTGGCAGGTTCAGGGAACCATATGCGATGCCTGGAATCAAACTGGGGTCCATCCAGGGTTGACTGCCTGCAAGGCAAACACCCTACCGCTGTGCTATTGCCCCAGCCCCACAAAAAAAGGAAAGCAATTCTTTTAAGACTTATAGGCACCTTGTATATATGAAGTACTAAACTTCCTTCTGAGATGTGTGTGGGAATTGCATATTTACTCATATATAAAACTGGCACAATTTTCTACTGCATCTGAGAGTGTCCAGAAAGGAGGTAAATCTGAGATTTGATTAGCTTTGGTGAATAATGCCTATTATTAGAGAATAATTGACAACATGAGGGTTTTCAACTTGCCAACACTATAGTGCAGAAAATGAAGCACGCCAGAGCATTGGCTCACAGATGGGTACTTTAGACAGACTTGCTTACTTGAAATAGTGTGCACCTGAGTGGGCTGTGTGTCCCAGGTAAGTCTTACTGCTAAAAGAAGTGGCTGCAGAGATTAAATGAGGACAAATATTCTCTAGCTATCACATAGAGAGAGCCTCAATTGGATGGTAGCCCAACTTTATTTAATTTATTTTTTTGGTGTTTGGGCCACACCGGGTGATGCTCAGGGGTTACTCCTGGCTATGTGCTCAGAAGTCGCTCCCTCCTGGCTTGGGGGACCATATGGGACACCGGGGGATCGAACCGAGGTCCATCCAAGGCTAGCGCAGGCAAGGCAGGCACCTTACCTTTAGCGCCACTGCCTAGCCCCCATGTAGCCCAACTTTCTTCCTAAAGTTATAGCAAACAGAATTATTTATTCCTTGTAAGTAAAAAGAAAATACCAATGGGTTGGCTTGAGCAAATTTCTTCAGTGTATAGGCTATAAAATCCACTACTGACATCTAGGCATCTCCACTTCTGTGCAAGATACACACAGATAGACAAGATCAAAGATCCAATATACTTTGACATACCATTGACGGGAGTCCAGATTTTTCAGCTCTCTTAGTAATTTTGAATTTTTCTTCAACAGATGGAAATTTTTCCTATAAAGAAAAAAATAGAAAAAATCATAGAATCACAGTTCATCTCCTATCAATTTACATACCTACCTGTTCACACATCTTGGCTTAAAAGATCTATGACTGAAGCCTACAGTGAACCCCATTCTCCCTGAGAGATTCAAAAGACCAAGATTCCACTCATCATAGGTCTACCCAGTGACACAAAATAGTTCTGCTTTAACCATCAGTTCTACAGTGCATTTCTTTTCCTCACCTCTGTCCTTGAACACACCACTTCACCATTTAAGTTTAGCTCAAACCCATCTCTATATTTCACTGGATTTAATTTTTATTTTTGAATCTCTGAATCATGCTATTTTTCTTTCTTTTGTGTTCTTTTTTTTTTTTTTTTTAGGCCACATCCAGTGATGGTCAGGGGTTACTCCTGGTTCTCAAAGGTCCATATGAGATGCTGGGGATCTAACCTGGGTTGGTACATACAAGGTAAGCACCCTACTCACTGTACTAACCATTTGGTCCCAACCATACTAACTTCCATTAGAAATAACTAGTCAATCTTCCTCACACTGAGGTAAAACTGTGGCCTATTCAGTTCTGCAAGCCATTCACATATTCTGCAGAGGCATGAGCAATAATGGCGAAAGCAGGGGAATATACACACAGAAATACACAGAAAAGGTTTCATATTCCTTTAAATATATAACAGATGTTTGGGGTTTTTATCTGTAAAGTCCAGTTAGTTTAATTTCTAACTAATTTAGCCATAAAAAATAAACTGTAAATTTTATATTTAGAAAAACACCCTTCAATTCCATTCTTTACTTTCCCAACTCCAAGTAGATAAGAGGTACATCCATACACAATACAAATAACCAAATAATTGGAAGTCTGGAATAGATTGCTACCTTCTGTCCCAAGAATTCATTCCCAAGTCATTAAGCAGCAGCCTGCAGAAATAGAAGGGTCCACGAGGTTCCACTGGTGAGGGCTGCTCCTGGCTGGTGACTTTCATGGCTGAATCTGAGTTACATCTCTGAACATACTCGTCTTCTTGTGCATTCTGGCGTAAAATGACCTCAATGATTTCCTTCTCCTGCTCATGGTTCATTCCACAGGGGGGTGGGGAAGGCTCATTTAGATCTAGCTGTGATGATAAGAGACATTCTGGACTTGTATGGCCAATGTTTTCAAGTAATTTGCCCAGGACATCATCACCCTCTTCAATTTGAGAGAAATCTTTTGGAGGTCCACATGTCTGATGATGCCAGCCGGAAATCAGAAATGGTTTCCTGCCATTGGCTGCTATGCAGCCTTCCAAAGGCCCATACAGAACCTTTCCATCCCAAGAGTACTTCCCTGAGATATCCCTCACGATCACTCTCACATCGGAGAGAGCTCCCGCTGGGGACCCAGTCACTGGGCCTTCCGTGGGTGTTTGAAGATAAGAAATGAGAGTGCTGTCATTAAACACAAACAGTTGCAGGTTGGGGCTTCGGAACACCTCTGAGGAGAGTTCAGAGGCTTCTGCATGTGTGTTGTCATGGTTTTCACTGACCAGGCTATGAAGCACAGCTGGGCCCCCACAAAGGGGAAAGTGCCCGAGATGGTTTACCAGGTGGGCCATGACCATTCTGGCTGTCAGTGGGATCAGTTCCAGACTTCTTCTCTTCCGCTCTAAATAGCAAAGAAGTAATCAGAGAGGATTCATGTTCAACACCATCAGATTTCTCCCTTCCTCCCACCCCCC